>JXTB01000337.1:35985-58698 GCA_002914805.1 Parasponia andersonii | reverse complement strand
AAAATATTAAAATTATTCATTAAAACATTGTACTTAAAATCCTAAAATTAAAATGATAAAATTAATAGTACAAATTTCTCAAGATACGTGATTTTGTTGGTTGATTTTCTATACAAATTATTTATTTGAAGCTGTTGGTATCATGTACGTACAAGTTGCCCAATTGTGGCCCTTTCCACTGCAACGGCTACAATGGCGTTGCATTATGATCTTCTCCTCTTTTAACTTTGTACGCTTTATTTTCGGCTGGCCAGCCTTTAGTTTATAGGGAGGTGGTTCCACCATACATTTGCTAATATCATCAGGTACATCTCATTCTTCTTCATTTCCCACTGGATATATAGTCTCTGCGTATAAGCACAGCCATGCGTCAACTGTATAATACTAGGAACACAAGGAGTATGGATTGATGCGTCGACTTAGAGTAGCCGCCAATGCATGCGTACATGGCAGACCTGTCAAATCAAACCTCTTACAACTACAAGTCTTTGTCTGTAAGTTAACTTGACCATCTCTGTCACCGTCCATGACATAAAACTCATAGTGGCTGAGAGGCTGAACAATCAAAGTCTTCGCAGCCTCAATACGGTCCTCCAATTTCTTCTCAATCTTTGTCGGTAATGGTTTATTGGATTCCATTGCCAATGTTCGTCTTTCAAAGAACCAAGTTTATAGTGTATATCTCAGAAACTCCGCCAAAGTTGTGATTGGATACTTCCGTGCATCTCTACTCGTATTATTAAAACTCTCAGCATTATTACTTGTCATGATGTTGTAACGAATGGCAGAGAAGTTTGCACGGCTCCATTTCTCAATGCCTATTTCTTCTAAATAATTAGCAATAGCTTGATCCTTGACCTTGATCTTCTCAAAATGATGAAGAAAGTCACTCCTCCGATAGGATTTTGCCGCCAAGAAGTACTTACTGTGGCAATGATCAGTCTTGAATTTTACTTGGATATTCATACCAATATGATGTATGCAAGTTCCGTGGTGTGCTTCAGGGAACACAGTCGACAATGCATTCGTAATACTTGGGTGTCGGTCCGATACGAAGACCAAGTTCTCAACGTCTCCAATTGCTTCCTTTAGTTTCACGATAAAATACATCCAGGAGTCGTTGTTCTCTGAGTCGACTACTCCAAATGCAACAAGATACAACTGCATGTTTGCATCTTATGTAATCGCAGCCAACATTGTTCCTCCACAATTTGTTTTTTAGAAGGATCCATCCACACATAGCACAGGATGGCATGCTGTTTTAAAGCCCCGAATAGATGCACCCAGTGACATGAAGAAATACTTGAAACATCTCATCTCATCGGTCTCTAAATGCGTGACTGTTCCTGGATTAGTCTTCTCTAACATATATAAGTAAGATGGCAGCTTTTGATATGAACCATCCACTGTTCCCCTCACATATAGAAGTGCTTTTTCCCTACATCTCCATGCCTTTTCATATGTCATGTTAATCCCATAGTCTTTAGAGAAATCGTCGATTATTGATCGAGGGGCATAGTTAGGGTTGGCTGGATTTGTGTACTTTCTCTTAATGCAATGTCCAATAACCCATGGTGCTACTTGTCTGTTGTTCTTATGCCTTATTGCCAACGAACATGTGTGTTCAGGCACATATCTTCGCACCTCAAACATGTCAGATTGCTCCACCTTTCTAGCTCGCAACCGCCACGTACAATTGTCGTCTATACATGTTATAAACCAACAGTCTTTGCCTGACTTTTTTTACCTTGAACTCAAAATTACACTTCATTGTATGCAAGTGCAGCTTCAGCTTCAAGTCTTCCTTATTCTCAAATAGTTGACCGATCACGATTTTCACTGAATTAGAAGATCCAACTGACAAGTTGTTAGGTGTTCCCTGCGGCAATTCTCCCTCTGAAAACAAGGGAGTACTCCACTTCGCTTCATTATCTACTATTCTTACTCTACGCACTCGACTACTTGAAGTCCTTGTTGTTGTCCTGGAGTCTTAGCTACTTCACCAAAGTATTCCTTTAACTCATCTATTTGCTCTGCACCTGTTTCAGGCACAAATGAAGCATTTTGATTTCAACCCTCACCCACAGGTGTCAACTTCGGTAAAATGGACACACATAAAGGAGTACGGTTCTGAATAGAGTAAGACATCTCCTCAAGCCAAATTTCTAGGTCACTATTAGAGGTAATCTTCGTTGGAGGAATAGGGATTCCATCTCCACCATCACATTTATAAACAACCTTAAGTTCTAAATTAAAACGATTTTATCAACTCCAATCACCTCATACAGCTTATCTATAAGGGTCACAAAAGTTATACCCATCCATACACCCATGGCCTTACTTTCTTTAGTAATATAAGACCATAATATTTTCTCTAACGAAAACTTCCATTCACCGTTATATAAAACTATGATGTTGAAACGTGACTCTGCAGATGAAACAAAAAAAAGAAATTAGATTCAACAGAAAAAATCATAAAATGTAAACGGAAGAATCTATATTTTTAGCCATCAAAAATTGGTCGAAAGAAATAATCGAAATAGTCATCGAAAATAGGTCGAAAATTCGACTACCATCGAATTATAGTCAAAATATAGTCGACGAAATTCTTACATCTCAGATTTCAGCGAAATTTGGTCGAAATTATAATCGAAATACATCGAAATTGATCGAAAAAATAATCGAAATAGTCAACGAAAAAAATAATCGAATAGTCATCGAAAATATGTCGAAAATTCGACTACCATCGAATAGTCATTGAAAATAGGTCGAAAATTCGACTACCATCGAATTATAGTCGAAATATAGTCGACGAAATTCTTGCATCTCAGACTTCATCAAAATTTGGTCGAAATTATAATCGAAATACATCGAAATTGATCGAAAAAATAATCGAAATAGTCATCTATTAAAAATAATCAAAATAATCATCGAAAATAGGTCGAAAATTCGACTACCATCAAATAGTCATCGAAAATAGGTCGAAAATTCGACTACCATCGAATTATAATCGAAATATAGTTCGATGAAATTCTTACATCTCAGACTTCATCGAAATATAGTCGAAATTACATCAAAAATTCGATGCTTATACTGAGGCACTCTGATTTTTTGAGAAATCCAGATTTTTGCAGATAATCCCAGACCCAAAAAATAACTTTTAATGTATAAATTATGCTCCTAACATATCGAAACTCAGTTAAAAATCATTTCAAACAGTACCCATAACATTTGAACATATAAATTACATACCCATTTCGCGGATTTCCATCCTCCGTTTTACTGCCACGTCTTTTTTCTGTTTTTTCAACTTTTATCCTTTTCTTCTTTTCTGCTCTTAGAATTTTAGCTCCTTAGACAGTGTGATAAATTCAAGCATGAGATTACATGAAAGATTTTGAGGATATAGAGGGAGGAATAAGGAGGTACAGCTTGGTTAAAGAGGAGAAGAGCGACATATACATTATAAACCAATTATTAAGGACAGAAGTGACATTTCATATGGGTATATGCATATTTTTCAGAATTTTATTGAGGAAAACATATGTACCAAAATATGCCTCTTATAATGTATATTTAACCTAATTTCCCAAAGAAAACTAACACATATTATGACTTGCTTTCTCTATTGCGGACTGGGAAAATTATTATGCTTTTCTTTTTTTGTGGCCTGTGGGTGACGATGGGACATCATGAATTGCTGCACCGATTTATATATTGTTGTTATCTATCTTAATTAAAGTTTGGATTTTTAGTATTATATTCGATGGAATTATTCCATGATGTCAGAAGATTATCGATCCAAATATCTTGTGCCAAATAATGTGACAAGTAATGTCACGAATTCCTGTCCTAATGTAATATTATTAATTAAGTAGAATTTAAGCAAAACAAATTAATTAGTTTCGTTTACCAAACGTGGTATCATATTATTGCAAATTTGCAAACATTTTAGCTATAGGTAGCTTTTTTTTCCCCTAAAAAAAAGTAAAATAATTTTATTTAACTCACATAAAGGTTACAATTGTTAATCGAGTTACGCATAACATTTTATAATGATAAGAAAATCGATTCAAAAGTTTGAAAATAACGATATTTTTATAGGTCTTAAAGTACTAGTAGTCCCGACGATGATTTTACAGAAAATTTCAAAGGATAAAATCGAGTATTTCAATAGTTCTTCTTGATTCTTTGCGATCTGAATTTGCAACTCCGATTGATTCATTAGAGAAAATTTCGCTAATTTTGATTTGCTAGAATAACTATCCCTTCAGATTTAAATTAAAATTGATATAAACCTGGAGTATAACTACACAAAAACTAAAAAACAAACTAATAATACAAACAACATCAGATTTAAATTTAGGTTTACTAAGCTCACACAAGATTTAAATCTAATTAGAAAACTATCCTCTTAAAAGGAAAGTTATTAAACAAAAAAACCAAAAACAGACAAAAAAAAAGAAAAGAAAAGAAAAACCTACAACAAAGAGGTGGAAAAACCCTCTTTCTGGCAAGTTATTAAACAAAAAAACCAAAAACAGACAAAAAAAAAAAAAAAGAAAAACCTACAACAAAGAGGTGGAAAAACCCTCTTTCTGGCAATTAGAGGCACCTAGAAGAAAAAGCATGTTTCTACTGCAGAAGTGGAACCTGATGCTGAGAGGGAAGAGGAGCACGTTGGAGCACTTCTCTCGTTATAGAGCCTTTGCTTAATACAATTTATCTTCAAACTGAGAGCTATACTATTGTATTACGTTCCCATTAATTAGTTGTGCAAAAAATTTGGACTAGTGGACTATAGCTAGCAATAGATAAAAATATATATACTTGTGCATATAAAGCAAGGAAGAAAAATACGGGGATTCAATATTCTGTTTTAGAAAAAGTTGGTATATTTACAATAACCATTTGAACAGAAGTTGTGATATTTTTGGCCTAAGAAGTCTAAGATGGAGCCCCATCAAATGTACTACGCTGCGCATGGCTACGACAGTTGTATTCTTTCATCTTTTATCATCATTAATACTTTGGAAGGACAACATAAATGGGAAGTAGGCCATATTTAATCGCAGACACGAACGCTAGACTTGATATGTAAATCATCATCATTTTCATTGGATTTTCCAGGCTACAATGAACCTCGTCCATGTAAAGACTAAAGCGTTAGTCCTCTTATATAGTTTTCACGGTACCCTTAAGAATTTCAACCAAAGAAAATGGAAAGGTGGGGTCCCAAATCTTTATAAGGAGGTCATACATATAGCCACATTAATTGATTGTCCCTTTTTTGGATTAATTTGAATTCGAAAATTGACCATTTTTAACCCTGTTTGCCATTAGGAAGAAAACAACGGTAAACATGGTTAAAAGAATAGGAAGATGCATAATTAGATTTGGTCTTATATTAAGTGTGACTATACCAGGTTATATGAAAGCCAAAATTTGTTGCAGGATGAGGATGAAAATGACAGAGGGTCGAGGCAGGTGGGAAAAGAAAAGAGAAAAAGAATAAGAAAAAACAAAGTAATGTGGGCCAAGGCCCAAGAGGGCCCATAGGAGGCGGTGAAAAAGAATGGGATACAGAGGGAAGGTGAAGACTGAGGAAAGTGGGGTCAATACAGTTCACATGCAATTATTGGGTGCCTTGATTATTATTACCCAGTACTAGTGGTAATTGGTAAAGGAGAGGACATGCATGGCCCTCTTACGTTAGGATTTAAATCAAAGCTAAAACTTTTATTATTAGTATTATTATTTTAGAAACCTTTTGCTTTTCCACCATTTCATGTTATCTATATTTGATCTTTTGAAGGAAGAAGGATATCGATTAATGTTGTTTAGACACGTTTGTAAAGAGAAAAAGTAGGGGTTGAAATTTAAAGAAGGTTCTTGCATCGTCTGTCTCAATGGTTATACTTGTCTTTGAATTATTGTCATCTAATCATCTTTAATTGCTTACTTTTGCTAAACCCTAGATAAAGTTAGAGAGAGAGAGAGAGAGAGAGAGAGAGAGAGAGAGAGGGGGGTTGGACTTGGTAGTTTACTTTTTTTTTCTTTTTTTTTTTCGGTTAAATGGTTGTTTAATTACTTTCTTGATCTGGTGACTTTTTTTGGAGTTAGACCTTTCGATGGGACGGTGGCACGATTACATATTTATTAATCAGTAATAAACTGTAATAATAAAAAAGTGTTTCATTTTCTCGTCTATATATATATATATATATATATAGTTGTTTATTCCAACACTTATGAAACAAATTTTAAAAGGGGCCTCGCATCCTTAGTGAAATTAGAAGGAAAGAGAATTATGACGTTCGATTTCATATCATATTTTATCTCAATTCTCATCATTTCCAGATTTTTTAAGAGAAAATGTATCTTTTGTATTATAATAAATCATTTGCTATAATAGGAGTAATATAATTAGAAATTTTCTTATGAAATAAAAAATATACTCAAAAAATTATATATACCATGTGTATGGTGTATACTTGATACGCGGTCGGTCGCAAAATAAATAAATGACAAGAGTTATCATTATATATCTAAATAGAGAATTACATGAATAGCATTAATTCCATTCTAATTTGTTAGATAAAGTTGAGTTCACTGTATTAATCGCGAATATATAATTATTTTTTGCCAACTGACCAGTGAACTCTAAAATTATCATAAGTTTCAGATTATATCATGAAGTAGGTAGTGAGGGTTATTCTTTTTTCATTTCGAAATATACTATCAATGCCAATAGAGTCCATCTTTATAAACAATATTATTTATGATGAAAGTCTTCTTAATCTAAATCGCAAAAAGTTTATATCTATGATAAAACTACAGAAAAATAATGAAAATAAAATAAAACCTACAATAGGATTAAACTCTTATGATAATAAGTCTATGGGATAAGACCTTCCTATTAATGGAAGAATTATAATTAAATAAACTAGGAAATAAAAAAAAATAAAAAATCCTACTAGTGAGAGATCTTATCCACCTCTTAGGTAGGGTAGAAATCAAGAGAAAGAGGGGTAAAAAAAATGTTGAGAAAAAAGATGAAGTTTTTTAGGCACCACTAGATATACTTTTTTATTACTTAATTTATTTTCAGATTTCTTTTCAAAATTGTAATTCTTTTATGAATTAGTAATATGTCTTCTTAAATTTATGTGGTTTCATTAATTTATTTATCTCATAACAAAATGTTTATAATATAAAGGGGATGTATATACGTAATCAACATATTTTTCAAGCAAAGGAGCTCACATGCATTTGCTTTCTATATATATATATATATCAAAGGACTTGTTATTCGTTACTCAACCTAATCTCACGTAAAAGTCTTTACCTAATGGCTCTGTTAAGAATTGGTTAGGACTCTTTCCCAATACCGTACGGGAGAAGGCACGGCCTAGGCGTGCAATTATCCCAAGCATCAGTGTCGACCTAGAAAGAGAGCTCATTGAATGTGAATCTGGCATTTTGTTTGGGAATGCGCAAACTCAGCAAATTAGGAAACCAAATAAATTACCGCACCATGTGGAGCTCAATAACTAGCTCCTTTAATTGTTTGATTTTGAATCGTAGATCACGAATCTCGCCTAATGAGGAAAAGCTTATACGGACAACTTAAGTCAGGGATGAGTTAACATGGCCTACGAAATATAATACAATGAATTCGAACACATTTTTAATAATTTTGGATAAGAAATCAAAACTTAACTTTAGATAGATAAGGGTAAGGCTATTGGCACAAGAGGAGTGCTGAGGAAGTCAGAGAATTTAGGGGGCAATTTCTTTGAGTTAATCTTAGATTGGTAGTTTTGAAACACATATATTCGACATAGAATTAAATAACAAAAAAAAAAAAAATGAGATCCGAAGAAAAATTATCTATAAAAAGTGAGGGAAAAATTAAGTGTTTTAAGAATAATGAGTAAAGTTTATACATATTTAATTAAAAATATTTAATTAACTTACTTAGTTTTTAGGTGGATTTTAAAGCCTGTTAATAACTCATTTATTAACAGCCCAAGGAATCCCAATAACAAATTACAGATTTACTTAAAGATTACAACGTATTAGTCAGACTGTAAAACAAAATCAAAATTATCACTTTGAAGAAAAGTATTGCAAAAGATAAAACATCTGTATATATAAATCGAGAGAGAGAGAGAGAGAACCATTTTGGGATTTGATTTTGAAGGAGCAAAAATCCAAGAGGAGCCAATTCGCAGACGTTTAAGTAGCCAAAGTGAAACTTCACTGATGACTCTGCAGAAGAGTAAAAACTGAGTGGGGGCAAATAAGGGGCATTAATAAATTTTTCATAAAATATATGCCTGAAATTTAAAATTACAAAAATATTGGGGGCAAATGAAGGATATAATTAAATTTTTTGAAAAAGTTTAGGATCAAAATTTAAATTCCAAAAATTTGATGCGCATAAACGGTAGGCCAAAGGTAGCTCCGATGGCCAGGAGCACTTTCTTTTTGACACTTTATTGTTATGTAAACTTACAAAAATATCACATATTTTCATAATATAACAAATTACTATGGTCTCCAAATGAAACATGAAAGCGTAAATTATGATCATTCTATCATGTTCTCTAAAATAGGTTATTGACTTAATTGTTGAAGTTCAATGTACCTAGTTCCCTAGATTTAGTCGAATCTTGACATCAACAAATAAGTTCGGTACGTGATTAATTTTTATATTAGTCATTAGTTACATATTTATACACTGAAAACATGATTAGGTACAGAATAAATTTATTTTAGGTGATCTATGAAATTAGTACTTGAAGAACAATACATTCATGTGTATATGATTATCAACTGTCTGGAAAGTAAAACATCGTCATGATCTTCACGGACCAATACACACGTTAGAGTGGAGACAATAGTCGGAACATAACTTGAGGTCAAAGGTGATGTACTGACAGGGCATGCATAGCTGACCCACAAATATGTTGTTGCTCAAGACTATGGAAACAAATGAGTGAGAAAACGAATAAATTATATTTATGAAGAACTATAAGATGATAATTAGACCTATAAAAATAGTAAATTTGAAAGAGATAGAAGATTGTACATTGAAAGTGGGGGCATATAATAAATAAAAATATGAAGACAAATTCTAAACCACAAATCTTTAAAGAAATTTGTGGGCCATATCTGAAATAACAAACTTGAAGTGGGCAGAAGTGGTTTCGGCGCCCCAGAATGTAATTCTCAGAAGGCAAAATATTTGGATCATCGGATTACAAACTCATTTCTTATAAATTCCGATCCACTAGCTGTCTTTATGTCTGAGAATATGAATGGCTTGAAGTCAATTTGGATCCACAGCCACAGCAAAATTCATTCCCACACCTGAAATAGGTAAAGACCCAAAAAATAAACTAATGTTCACACAACTTAACATACTAAATTAACTAGATGTGTGACATTATTATATATTTGTTACAAATCATGGGAACTCAACCAAACAAGTTAGAGAAATAAATAAATACGTGACCTGCATGAATGTTGCAACCAGGACATTTTTTCGATTCCTTGATTTTTGCATGCTCCGTCGACACCGTCTTTACTTCCTTATCGGACGACGTCGTTGGCTCACTTTTGATCAGTCTTTGAGAAGAAGACTGAAGAGTTTCGGGTTTTTTCTTCGGTCTATTATCCATTAGTGGGGTGTCATTGATAACGGTCTTTTTCTCCTATTTAATGGGGAAAACTGAAAAGGTTGCTGACATTAGAGCCTCTTGGAGACTTTAACTCCTGTGCATATTTCTCGTCCGAGATCGGAAATATTTCTCCATCGTCAAAGAGAGCTGAGAAGTAGAAATCATCGACAAAATGATTGGGAGGGACGTTGTCAGAAGAGCTTGATGATGTTCCTGCCATTATTTTCTATTTTGAAATATAGCTAGTTGTGTATTCTTTTTATTATCTTTTTGATTATATATGAATATCTATTCATATTTCTATATTCGTGCATGTAATTGGATCGAGAAGGAATTTGGAAAATTTTTTCCATAGTCATTTGACTATCGTAATGGAAATTAATTTGAAATATTAATGTTGAATCCTATTGGTGATTTGAATCGTCTTATCTCTCTACAATTAAGAAAAAAAAAAAAAGATATGTTATTTCGAAACTAGACCAAAGGAATGTAGGTATGAGATAAAAGCAAGTGAAAAGTAAATCAAAGACATGATATTTTTTCTAAACTAGACCCATTAATTAAGTGATATAATAGTTGAATTATTACGTACGTATAGTAAATGTTATTAATAATGACTCATTCGAATTAAATTTAAATGAGACAAATCAATCAATAAAATCTAATTAAGTGATGAATAATCATTTAAAAAAAATTTGGGATCCAATTTAGATTTGATATATACTTATGAAATTGATCCTAATTAAACTCATAAACTGAGAAAATTTTGTGATAGTATTGCCATTAACATTTCAATTTTCTACTAGATACGATGAGATTTACTAATCCAAAATTGAAAATAATCCAATATGAATTGGAAAGTAAAGTAAAGGAATTATATTTTTTTTAATTTTCTTTATTGTTTTATTAATAGTCGGATGAGATTTTTTGTCCCAAACAAAAAATTGTTCTATTTTATATTCCGTCGATAAACTAACACATCACATCCAATTGAATTGAAGAGAATTAACAGAGCTCATGATCAAATGAATGGCGTGCCACCTTAATTACCTTTGAATTTGCTCTCACATTTTTTTATTTTTTTGGAGAATCCGAACTAAGAACTATTTATATTGAGAGGAAGTGTGATTACTACTAGACTATACCTACGGTATTCTCTCATCTTTAACATAGTTATCACATCACAATCCTGATCATCATCTGCCTCTTTCCTCATCTACGGAAATTACCTACGTACTTCACCCACCGAAGTGATATACATGCATGCATGGAGACGAATCGGTGGTTTCGGATCCTCATATACCTGGAGAAATATATCATGGTTTATGTCTTCTTTCAATTCAACTAGAAACAAAAATAGAATTCTAGAAGGAAAAAGCAATAGTAATCTAGCCCTTGTATTGCGCCGAAGAAATTTCAAATGGACCGCCTTTTTTATAATTTTAACAGTATTTTCACTTCACAACTTGGTTTTGGACGGTAACGATGTATGTGAGGGTGCTAATGGGTGGTGATCCAGAGCTCATAAAACACAGACATGTACACTTATATATATAAAGTTACGCTAGCTTGAAAAGGAACAGGGAAAATCTTATAGGACTGATTTGAGTTTTAATGAAGATTATGAATGGTAATTAAGGTTGAAGATTTGATTTTCCAATCCGCGGTTTCTTTTCTTTTTTCTTAATTTTTTTCCTAAACTAAAAATCAAGATTTGAAAGAACTGGGTCAAATTAGTCTCCATGCTCCCTGAAATTCTGTTAATTCACATGATGCAAGTTAGAATAAGATGATCATGAGTCAACTATCGTAGCCGGAACATGCAATGAGATAGTATTTTTAGGACAGACTATCTTTGTCCCTAAAAGTACAATCATGGATTAGAATGAGAAGGAACTTAATTCTCATTTTAATGTTAGTACTAGCTAAGTCAAATAATGTTAACCAAAGTCGATTACAAAAACAATTTTTTTTTTTGGCTGGATATATGATTATCTACTTAAATATTGATATGTGTATGCTGTTGATCCACCATCACTTGTAAGGTTACGCATACTCGTGCTCGTTCTTTCCTACTTTTATGTTTAAACGTGACCATTTTTTGATATGACTCAATTTTCATGCCTGATTGCCCTAGTTAATTTCTGGTATAGTAGTACTGCTGGTTTAAGCCTTACCATATGTGTTTACAATATTCTGACTAATCGTGACCATTTTTTGATATGATCTGATTTTCATTCTTGAGGCTAACCTTATGTGTTTACAATCTAACAAGAAAGTGTATTGATATGAAATTGTATAAAGGCTTGATAATCATCAGAGGCCTTAATAACAATATATTTATATAAAGAATAACAGAGTCCACGATCTGTGGAACTACCTAGCTGACTAAGCACTGACTTCCTAGCTAACCAAGCACAGACTCAGCAGCTAACTAAGCTTTAACTTATCAGCTAACTAACTTCTAAAGTTTCTTCAATAACCCCCATCAAGCTGCAAGGAGAGTATGCAAGTAAAACGTTGTTACATAATGTCATAAATCTTGGTTGAGACAAAGATTTAGTAGAGAAATCAGTTGATTGTTCCTCTGGTAGGTATATATCTAACATCAAGTTCTTTGGCTACCACCTTTTCACGAATATAATGCACATCTATCTCAATATGCTTAGTTCTGGAGTGAAACACAGGATTCGAATCTAAGAATTTGGCACCAATATTGTCACACCAGAGAATTGAAGTTTGTGGTAAGAAGACTCCAATTTCTCTGCGAAGGGACTGAAGCCATGCAAGCTTTGTCGCAACAGAAGCAAGTGATCTGTACTCAGCTTCTGTACTTGATCGTGCTACTACATGTTACTTCTTGGAAGACCCGTTAATAAGATTGCCACCAAGGAAAACACAACGGCCAGTTGTAAATTTTCTGTCATCCAGACTACTAGCCCAATCGGCATTTGAAAAACCCACCAAAGTAATAGTTGTTGCTGGTTTAAACAGAAGACCAAAACCAACTGTACCTTTGAGATATCGTAGGACTCGCTTATAAACACTCCAATTATTTATGGTTGGTGAATACAAAAATTGGCTGAGCTTATTGACAGAAAAAGAGCTGTCTACTCTGGTCATAGTGAGAAACTGTAATGCACCAACTGTACTTCGATAAAGAGTGGGCTGCTCAAAGTGCTTGCTATCAGTAAGAGAGAGCTTATTAGCGAGTGTCATTGGAGTGGGGCCAAGATTTGGCTGTACATATTCGTTTTTTGAAGCAAATCCAGAGTATATTTTGACTGTGTAAGATGAAGACACTGGTTCTGTGAGCTTCAAAACCAAGGAAATAGCCAACTGAGCCAAGAAACTTGAGAGCAAAATGACTGTTTAAATCGAAGATGACCTGTTGAACATCTTCAGAATTCTCACCAGTAATTAGTATATTATCAACATAGATTAGTAATAAGAGAAATCTACCATTATCAACATAGATTAGTAATAAGAGAACTCTACCATTCACTTTACAAAAGAATAATGAATTATCGGAAACAAAATTCTTAAATCCCCAACTCATTAAAGCACTCTTTAGCTTTTCAAACCAATCCCTTGGTGCTTTTTTAAGACCATACAATGCTTTTTTGAGAAGACACACATGAGCAAGTTTAGTTGAATCAATAAAACCTACTGGTTGAGTCATATAGACAGTTTCATTGAAGTCACCATTAAGAAAAGCATTGTTTATATAAACTTGCTTGATATCCCATCCTTGAGAGACAACTAGAGTAAAGACAACGCTGATGGTGGAGGCTTTGACTACTGGACTAAAAGTTTCAAAGGTCTAGACCAGGGGTTTGTTGGAAACCCTTGGATACAAGCCGAATTTTGAAGCAATCAATAGTGCCATCTGCTTTGAACTTAGTACGAAACACCCATTTATTTTGAACAACATTCATTCCAGTAGAATAAGGTACTAAGCACCAGGTTTTATTACGGATAGGTGCTGCATATTCATGGTTCATTGCTTCCTTCCATCTTGAATCTGCATGAGCTATTTCAACACTTGCCGGTTCTTGGCTGAAGTAGAATCTACTCGTATCACTGTGAAAACCTTTGGTTTATATATACTAGCCTTTGAACGAGTGATTATAGGATGACTCAGGAACAGAAACTGAAACTGCAGTATTTGATCTTTCTATAATAGGTGTTGTATCAGTACTGGTTCTTTCAGAAGCTACTGATATATCCTTGTGATTATTAACCACATGAATAACCTTTGTAGTAACTGGACTTAAAGGAACAGCAGGACTAGTTACCTCATCTATTACAGGACACATGGACTCAGTTGTATTAGCTGAAAACGAAGCAGAAATTAAAGTGGAGGAACTTGGACATGTAGGTAAAACAAATGGAGAAGCAAGATAATTGTGTCTGAAGGAAGCATAGTTAAAAGAGGAATCTGAATTTGGAGATTTGAATAGAGTATGATAAGGAAATTCAGTTTCATTGAAAGAAACACTCTTGGCAACATAGATTTTTCCTAATGAATGAAGACATCTGTACCCTTTGTGTTATAAACTGTAGCATAAGAACACACATTTAGAAGTTCTAAAATCAAACTTATGACTATTATAAGGCCTGGGATAAGGAAAACAGGAGCATGTAAAGACCTGTAGAAACTTATAATCAGGTTTGATCTTATATAGCAGCTCATAAGGGGACAAATTGCTAGTATTAGGACTGGGAAATCTATTAATCAAATAGACTGATGAAACACAAGAATCCTACCAATACTCAGAGGAATTTGTGCTTGAGCTAAAAGGGTAAGTCCAACTTCAACAATATGAAGATGTTTTCTTTCAGCACGACCATTTTGCTGATGTGTATATGGGCAGGGGTGTCTAAACTGAATACCAATGTTCTTAAGCAAAGGCAAAAGACTTCTATACTCACCTCCCCAATCCAACTGAATGGTTTTTATTTTCTTATCAAACTGCCTTTCAACAAATGAATTAAAATCACAAAACACTTTAAAAGCATATGATTTTTCTTTTAATGGAAAAATCCATGTGTACTTGGTTTAGTCATCAACAAAGTACACATAGTATCTATAACCATCAAGAGATAAATGAGTTGAGGGACCCCATACATCCGAGTGTAACAATTCAAATGGTTGTGTTGTTTTTAACACTGAAGCAGGAAAGATAGATTGATGCAATTTGCCATATTGACAAGCATCTCATAATTTGAAATTCTCTATTGATAATGGACCTTGTGCATTGGACAATACTTTCTGTAACACTCTATGATTTGGATGACCAAGCTTATCATGCCAAATATTAATATTGCTTACAGAACTAGAGACATTGTTGCTGCCATTTGAACCAGAAATACAAGAAGATTGACTACCTAGTGACATAGAAGCATCACTATTATTAGATAGAGTATTTACAGTGTTCATATAGATAGTAGGTTGAAAGGATGACACTTGTGAGGAGCCTGGAGACAAATTCAGCTGGTACAATCCATGCTTAAGCTTGCCCTACAGCAGAGTCTTCTTCGTATTGTTGTCCTTTACAGCACAAGAAGTTGATGTGAATTCAATAGTAACATTGTTATCAAGTGTAAACTGAGAAATACTAATAAAGTTCTTAGTAATATGAGGTATATGACGAACATGTTTCAGAAATAGAGGCTTAAATTTTGAATCAAGAACTGAAGTTCCAATGTTAGAAATAGACAGTTTAGAACCATTACTGACAACTAGCTTTTCTTTGCCTTTGTACTCATTTTGCACGGTGAGATTGTTGAGATTCGTAGTAATATAGTGATATACACCACTATCCAGAAACCAATTGCCATCAGGACTAGTACCAGTTGTTGCATTCGCCATATAGGCTTGAGTGTTCTAAGTTTGAACTAATGAAATAGAATCAGGACCTTGAAAGCTTAGGCGAAGCGATGAAAGAATTTTACAACAATATGACCAGCTTCACCACAAACTTGACAGATTGGACGATTGCCATTGTTTCGACCACTTCGGCCACCACAACCACGACCTCGGTATCCACCAAAGACATAACAGAAAGAATAAGAGTCCACGATCTGTGGAACTATCTAGCTGACTAAGCACTAACTACCTAGCTTACTAAGCACAGACTAAGCAGCTGACTGAGCTCCGACTTAGTAGCTGACCGACTTCTTCAGTATAATCTAATCAATATCTCCATTTTTATTATTTTTATATGATTTCTATGCCTAATTTTGCCTACATCTTTGAACTTCTATTATTCTTGTGCCGTAACCGTGCCCTTTGTTGACTTTTTGTTTTGGTTTTTTTTTTTTTTTTTTTTTAAATTATGAACTCAGGACATCTAAAATTAAAGGAAATATGATAACATATTTACCATGGTTATGTCTGCCTGGGGGCATAACAAAATTTTTATATAGAATAGGTTTGAAACCACAACAATATTTCATCGGAAGCATATGGAGAAGAAAGACAAATCTTCAAACAAATTTGCATGTCATAATTGAAATAACAAAAATCCACAGGGCATAATGTGGCTTCATCCCAGCATGTAATGCTCAAAGACAACATTTTTGGATCATATATCTAATGACAAATAGTTTTTCTTAATAGTTTGCCGGCACAGTGGCTAGTTGTCTTTATGTTTTAGAACATGAATGGCTTGAAGTCCATTTGGATCCACAGCCATAGCAAAATTCATTCCCACACCTGAAATAGGCAAATACCAAAATAAATAAATAAATAAATTCGTGTCATACTGCTAGATTTAAATTCGTGTCACAGATGATTAAATAAAAAGTTGACCTGCATGAAATGTGCAAGCAGCCTCCGGTCTTTTCAACATAAAATTTGCAACCAGGACATCTTCTCCATTCCTTGTTCTTAGCAAGCTCCATCACCATCTTTTCTTCCTTCGTTCGCTCACTTTTGATCACTCTCGTATCATACTCTCCACACTCAGTCCCTTCATGCCACGGAACGTTACACCGCGCACAAAAGAGTCTATGGCAATTCGGACACTCCGAAGGCGTCACTAACTCATCTCCATCGTCAACCAACATAGCCAAACAATCCTTAAAAGGGCAGTAAATCTTCTCGGAACCTAACACAAAGGACTCGCATAGAGCATTTTCCCATCTTCCAAACACCTCCGCCGGAACGATGGAACCGCATAGTTGTGGCTCCAAAACGCCTCCACATCTGGGGTCAGGACATTTAACCATCGATATGTTTTCCTGAATCTTTGACACGACATATTTCCCAATGCAGTCAGAGCAAAACGAGTGAGAACAGCTGTCGTTTCTGAACATCTCTCCTTTTGGTTTGGCGTCCATGCAGATTGGACAGAGGTAGAAGCCATCTGGTTGAGAAGAAGTCTCATGACCAGGCTCCAATTTGACCTTTTTCTTCAACATATCACGGGCCATTATTAATGGCGTGGCATTGATACATGAGTTCACTTTCTCCTCTTTAATGGGCAAAGTTAATGAAAAGGTTGCTGACATGAGAGCCTCCTGGAGCTGTAACTCGTGCGCATATTTCTCGTCTGAGATCGGAAATATTTCTTCATCGTCAAAGAGAGCTGAGATGTAGAAATCATCAACCAAAAGATTGAAAGCAATATTGTCAGAAGAGCTTGATGATGATCCTGCCATTATTTTCTATTTTCAATTATAACTAGTATTCTATATTCTTATTGTTCTTTCTTTTTTTTTTTTCGAAAGATTTTCTTATTGTTCTTTCTTTTTTTATATATATGTATAGATATTTTTGTATTACGTGCTTATTATAGTGGATCGAGGAGGAATTTAGCTATGAATGTAGTTATTAACTAGTGTATTGGAAATTGGTTTGGATTAGTGTTGAACCTATTGGTGATTTCAATCGTCTGTCATCATAAATGAGTGTGAGTCACTTGAATTCGCATTATTCTTGATTCTATCCATGCACGAAAGTTTTAGGATGCTCGAGGGGTGATCATCTTTTTTTTTTTCCCCCAATATAATTTAAAAACATTTGTTACAGTACAGAGGGATGAGTAATAGAATACATACACTAATTAGAGTGCATGCAATGCAAGTCCTTTGAAAAGTTTAGCTTTAATTTAATACAAATTATGGGCTATTGAGCCACTATGTATATTTTCTCGGAAACTATAAAAGCCTTTTAATTTTCACCTCTTATTGAGATTAATGAAACAAGGGAATGGATACATAGATATGGCATTTTCTGGAGATACGAAATTTAACAGAGAAATTAGCGTGCTAAGAAATCCTTTTTTCTATTGTTGAACCATTTACCATTCCTCGGGAAGAAAATTTTGTAAATTAGATTAGATTTTGTGACCAGTCATTCAAAAAATTAGCCGTAAAAAAATCATTTTGGCCAAATTATAACTACCCATGTCCAAATCCCAATCACGCAAATGCGAAATTATTGTAACAATAAGGAGTTTATGCTACAAACGTTAGGGGACGAGTTTGTGAAGACTTGTAAAGGTTGGGAACCAATCATGCAAATAGGATTTTCATTATAAGGGACATATAATATTTGATAGACTTATAGTGATGGTAGCAGACACGACCAAATTCCGTAATGAAGCGAGTGAGGACTGCAATTTTATTCAACTACAACGTTAACAATTGTTCTAAATGTTAAAACCTCTAAAATATTTTGTTAGTATTTGGCAACGTACGTTACTAAATTTAGCCATTTGAGGGTGATAAAATATTGAAAATAAGATCGGGAAATGAAATTTAATTTTTCAAACAGAGTCATAAAAGAGTTACTAGAAATTGTAAACTCGATAGTTGACCGGCACAATTCATAATACATATGGTCCTCATTAATTGGTACGAAAGTGGCTCTTTGCATGGAAATTTTCATGAAAACTTTTTCATGATGGTTAGAATTTTATTCATCATTTTTCTTAGAAAAGAAAATGGACATGTGTGACCCCAATCACATACTTCACCACAAATATAGCAGAACTGAAGACCACATCTGCAGATAAGGCAAGAAGGCAGAGAATTAGTACCGAAACTTTTAAGAGTACACTGTTTTCAAGTTGTGAACAACCGTAGTACAATGAATGTATGTCCATAATTAGCTGCCCTAACTGATCATGATATATATATATATATATATATTTATATATATAAGAAGTTTGGTTTTTTATGGTTATCAAAACAATTGAAAAATCCTGGATTTTAATTCAAAAAATACTATTTTTAAAATTATTTTAAAACATATAATTTTTTATTAATTGATAAAATACTTTACGAAACTAACTAAATTATTTGAAGTAAATTTACTGATTACCTCAAATAACTAGATTAGTTGCCCCAAAATAACCCAATAATTTATCTTTAAAGTAATTTGACTAGTTATCTCAAATAATTAAATTAGTTGCCCCAAAATAACCCAATAGTTTATCTCGATTACTATTGAAAAAAACCAATTTTATAGAAAAAGTGATAGTTTTATAAATATTTATTTAAAATAATATATAAATAAAACTTTTTAAAAATTGATATTTTTATAAATCAAGTGAGATTTTTCAAAAATATTTAGCCCATCCATTTTTGGTTCTTCGGGCCTCAAATTTTGAAAGAAGCCCAACATATATCCGGCCCATGTATATAAAGGAGCTACAGTGCAATAGGAATTTTTTTAATAAATTTTAATTCTAGTGACGCATATAATATATACATAAAATAGACAATGTGACATATTTTTTTAACAACTCATGCACATGGCAGGGCTCTACTTCAAAAGTAATAGATGATTAAAATTCATGTTTCAATCATTGGGTGTGTTTTGTATATTTCTAGTATTACTATTATTATTTTTTTTTAAGTTTCTTATTGATAGAGAAACCAATATATATTGACAGTTAGAGTTCAATATAATAGTTACATATATAAATGCTACTATTTATTCTTTGGAATTTCAAACATGTTTAATTGTAAGCTCGTGTTAAAATCTATCTAATGGTGAATATTGATATACATGTGATTATATATGCCATAAATACATTTGTATAGGAAAAACATTGAGCCGTCAAATTTCCAGCACATGCCATTATAATGTTATTAATTACAATAGCAATTAACCATCCTATTATCTCATGGCTGATGCCTCTGCATCTGATGAGAGTTAATTGCTTACTCAGTGATTTAATCAAACTATACATAACATAAATTTCAGTAGAGATCATTTTTTCTTCCATTGTCTTAAAAAATCTAACCAAGTTACCTTTGAATTACACATATAAATCCTTATAATAATCCATAACGAGTCTTAACGGAAATGAAAATAAAAGAAGTGTTCTTTTTTCTATACAATATTCACGTGTTTACCTTCGTACACATTAAGGACACAAATTTTTGTGAATCCCTACATTATTAGTGAACTTGGGAAGTTATAATTTAATTTTTGCTTCATTCATTTTGTTTTTTTTTTCCATTGTGATTGATTTAATTTAAAAATTAGTCAACATGCAATCTACACCATAGAACATTTATAAAGTTATATAGTCAACTAGAAAATCCCATAAATTACTAGTAGGAGATAAATCAAATTACCTGCATTTAATGTGTTCACAGCCATCTTTTTTTTGCACGTAGAATTTGCAACCGGGACATCTCTTCCATTTCTCCTTCTTGGCAAGGCTCTTGAACTTTCTGTTCACGTACGTATCATGTCTTCGACCACTACTAGTACCCTTGCTCTTGCTCTTGCTCTTCTTCATATTCTTGCATTTGCAACTCCGGACGTGCCACGCAACCCGACACCAACGGCAGAACAGCCGACGGCAGTGCGGGCACTCCACCGACTCTGCTACCAGTTTATTGTCTTCTTCGTTGTCTACGGCGGCTTCAAACGGGGAGGAGCAATCATCGTAGGGACAGTAGTAATAAATACTCTTCTTGGATCCGAGAAGGGATCCAGACAGCGCGGCTTCCCATTGGTTGATAACCCTTTCGGCCAATGCGGACCGGCAACTCTGGGGCTCCAGCAACCTGATGCACTCCGGATCCGGGCACCTTATCTCGATGATGTTCTGGTCTAACTTATCAGCTACATATCTTCCAATGCAATCGAGACAAAATGAGTGATCATAGCAGTACTGCTTGACGCTTGATCTGAACATTTCTGATTCAGTTTTCACATCGAAGCAAATTGCACACACGAGTGTTGTTCTGGTACTCATTGTATTGGATTTCTCATCTTGACCATTTGATGGCTTAGTGTTTCTATTATATATCCTCATTTTTTTTTATTATTTATTTTTTATTTTTCGATATGTACATATATTATGAGGGGTTAGGGTGTGGAATGTTAACGGCGTTAATAAGCGTTGCTATAAACTTGTGTCATTTTTTTTTTCGGGTTTTAGGTAGAGAATTTTTTGGGTAAAGTTTGAATTGGTATATAGGTTTGATTTGGTAATATTTTCTTTAATTAGATACTTTTTCTTTTTTCTTTGTTTTCTTATTATTAAAAAAATTACTTTTTAATGTTACTATTAATATAGCTGCTCAAATTAATATTAAAGTTTTCCATCAATCAAGTTGTAGAAGCTACTATCAACTCTTTTGTTTATTGATTTTTAGTTGAAAATTGTATATGATATTAAAAGATATAGAGTCAGTTGCATAAACTAGCAATATATGATGGGCGGAGGGATTTTCTCCATGTATACGGAGGAGTCTTCATAGCCAAAGAGCATGTTAATGTGCGGCTAAATTATCTAAATTATGAGGGAAAGACATTCCCGGAAACAAGGGAGGGAAAACAAGAGATCCCCTAAGTACATTAAGGTCGAAAAATCTTTATGTGATTAATTAAAGATTGCAAAGTTAAATCAATCATTAAGTGAACTTTTATACAGTTTCTTTTTTCATCATCACAAAATCGTATTTTTATTTCCAAAAATAAAAAGTTATTTTTTTGGTTCTCTGTATATTCATTCTTGATATTCCAAAAATACACATTTCCACACATTAATTTGGTCCTTTTTCTTTTAAAAATGATCCTTCGAAATTGATATCATTTAGATCTACAAGTGCCCAAAGATGGAGATTTGGCGAAAAAATGGGGCTAATTTTTCGTTAATGTTTGACTGATAAAAAAGTGAATAAATTAAAGTCAGCCATTTGTTGTAATGCTTTTTTTTTTTTTTTTCGAAGCATTGTAATTCTATTTGATGTTTCTTTTTTTTTTTTTTCTTTTACTCATTCCTTAAATTAATGCAAACAAATAATTATATCAAAGGCATTTTTTTTTTGGTGGGGCTTCCTCAAGCATTAGGCAAAAGTCTAATTGGCCTTAAGGTTTATCTGCCACTGATTACGTGGTGTCAATAATTAATGTTTCACTGTCACCTAAACTATATATCACATTATTCAAGCTGTTTTATCAAGCTGTCTAGTATTTTCTTTTGAACAAAATCAATCCATTGATAGAGCAAATATAAGAAACCTGTCATTTGATTTGGCAGAAAAAATAAAAGTACACAAAATCTTGTGGTAGCAAATTTTGGTACTTAATAGCTGTTCATGCCACTCTTAGTCAAATTATTCTTGATCTTCCGAAAAACCAAAAAAAAAGTATAATGAATAAAACTGGAGATTAATCATCTGGGACTAAAAGTTACCCGCACCCATTAATAAACCTAAATGGATCTTGTAAAGACATTCATTTGTTCCACATGAGTTGTAAAATCCCAGATTTTTGAAGGGTAAATTTGAAATTTTACCAATTATTGGAATTAAATAATAGAGATATTAAATTGGAAAATTTATTTGAAAATAAAGACTAAATTATAATTTTTGAGGATTAAATTAAAAGGATTTTGAAAAAATGGGGATTATTGTACAATTTTAAAAATTATACTGTCCCACTTATATAAGGCCACGTGGCCCGAATTTTTTCTCGTTTCCTTTCTCTCTCTTCCTCCCTAGTTCTCTCTCCACTTTCTCTCTCCATCAAAGCCACCGAAGCAAC
>JXTB01000337.1:3405-35852 GCA_002914805.1 Parasponia andersonii | reverse complement strand
TATTGCTATTCTAGTCAGGTAAAAATTTGATTACTTCTATTTTATATCATTTTTAAATAAAATTTACTTTATATTACATATGATAAAGAACATGATTTTTTAATTATTTCAAATATCTATGATAGAATTAGATTATATAATGCTATATTGCTCTAAAGTTTTTTTTAGTAACAAAATATTTTAAATATATCAAAATAGTTCCGTTATACTGTCTGTTTTTTTATTTTTCTTAATATATTTATTTTATTGAAAAACCATAACGTAATGATTTTCACGTTTGTTTTATACTACATATATCATAAGATCATGAGTACTATATTAATATCATAAATTTATAATGTAGCATTGCATACCCCACCGGTGGGTAGTGTTCATAAACCTATGCAATATTTATTTTTTTTGATTATCTTCCTATTTAGCAGACGCAAATAGTACAATTACCCCTCCAGATTTAGTAGACAACACATAAATGTCCTCTTCGAATATAGATTTAAGTATTAAACATACTATAGATTTAGGTATCAAACATACTATTTGATACACAATGCCATCATCTTGGATCATGATTAAGTATTAAACATACTATAGATTTAGATATCAAACATGCTATTTGATACACAATGCCATCATCTTGGATCTTCATGACAAGAGAATATAAGCTCACGAATATAAGTTGATTTTTGTCAAGTACTTATAAATTGAATAATTTTAATTATATTATTTTATATATTTATAGATTGCCGATTTTAGACTATTTTATATATATATATATTGGGTTAAACAAGCTATATAGAAACTTTCGATCACTAAAATATTTTCAAATGAAATAACTATTTTTTTAATGAACATTTTTTGCTCATCCTCTACTTTCCTTCCTAGTGTTCAATGCAACTTTTATGATCAAGAAGAATAATAAGCCACTTTTTAACCATAGTTCATTATCTTGGTAATACAAAAAACATAATGTTGTTATGATATTTGAATTGTATAGATTTAATTTTGAATTGCATAAATTTGATTTAACATTGAACTAAGATTTCTATTTTCTTACGTCTAAACTTTATGTATACCATATTAGCATTGGATACTTGTAGATAAAGATAATACTTAAACTTAAATTTAATTTATATTTTTTAATTATTATTCTATCTAAATTTAATAGTGTATAAAAACTATGAGAAAAATTCATTAAATAAGATTCTAAATAGTTTATTTAAATAGACTGACTTAATAAATTAAAACTTTTAAAACTTTAAAAATAAATCAAGGAATTTTCAATTTTAATGAAGATCCTTTTTTGCCACTAACCCAGAATTTAAATCGTAACATGAGTAACAAAACAACTAGCTACACGTGCAATTGCAAAAAAACAATTTAGAACTAAGAAAAAAAAATGGACAAAAAGAATTATTAGAACATATATGATTTGTAATACTTTTAGTTACAAGAATTCAAAAAATTTAACGACTTACTTTTGTACAATAAATGAATCCATACATGCCACAATAAATATTTAAATAAAATGATAAATATTTAAAATTTTAAATCAATGATACTAATTGTGAAAATCCAATTTTTATAGAGAAATTTTGGTAGTTTACCATTCTTTTTTAAAAAAAAAAAAAAAAAAGCACCCACGTCTCATTCCTCGACTCCTCCACATGCTTCCACTCCTTATTCTTTCTTCTTATTCTTATCATTCATGCATGAGACACGTATTCCCCACCATCACCATCATCTCCTTATTTATCTTATTCGTCTACCCTCTCTTAGCAAGAACTCAACAAACACTAGATCAATTCTTCTTGAGCCATTTTCTTTGCTACCCACCTAAACACTCTTGGTTAGACACGGTTAGAAAACTTCCAAAATCGATGAGGACGAGAAATGGCCGCCAAGGATATAACATCTTTACCATCGTATTTGACGAGTCGTCTCAATCGGAACACCAAAACTTCTAAACATCTAAATAATAGAATAGTTAATCAAATTTAATTGATTAAATCTTTATAAAAAAATATGATATTTAATTTAAAAATGCAATATTGAACATTTAGTGAGGTATTCTCTTTACTAATAATATTTATATAAATATTATAATAAAAGTTATTATGTATTTATTATACTATTAGAGCTTAAATTATTTGAACCCATTAGATCACTTATTTAGCTCAACAAAACTCATTAATTAATTAGTAATATTTATAAAATTAATTTCATAAAACTATGTAAGATAATAATTGTATACAAAAATTAGTATTTTTTATCAATAAATTACATGAATTAGACATTTATAAAAATACACCAATAGCCCAATCCTAATTAGACTAGAATTAATAATTTTAAGTCTCATATATATAAGATATATAAGAGAAAAAATTATATAATAATCCTAAATAGTACTACACGTGAAACACACACATACACACAAAGAAAGAATGAGTGAATTTTCAACCACCATAGGTCAAGTGAGGAAGATTTAGTTTCTAACAATTTCACACTCCAATCTCGAGTCCTAATGTTTCAAAAGATCGAGAAAATGCTCTTAATTATTCTTTTTAATTTAGTACACACTTACCTCATCAATCAAAAACAAGAGCATAGATAAGAAGATTTAGAATTGAAAATCTAATTGTCATCAACAATAAGAAGTAAAAAAAGAACACACTATAAAAAATAAACCACAATCTCATTTTTAGGATTATACATCTAAATTTGATTTATATCATACATAATTCTATATATAATATGTGTATGTTCTATAATTATAAAAATTGTTTTCATGCAAAAAATTTAAAACTTCGCTAACTTTTCTACTACATTCATAATATAATCATATATTTTCCATATACCAGCATTAATTTTTATGGAAGAAACAACCCCCTAACCACAATGAGATAGTTGTAGAAAGTACCAAAAAAGTTTGACACATTGGATGTACCTTAGGCGGATAAAGTGAGTTTTGCTATTTACTTACTCCAAGATACAACAGATCAATAATGGAAAATTATTTGGCAAACTCAAGACACGAGAGACATGGCATAAGAGAAATTTGAGAAATTATTCAAGACCATGTGGTAGAGATGCTTTTTTATTGTATAGAATGCAACCAAGTAAGAAGCACCAATAAGAAAGGAGGACCCAGAAACAGGTTATGCACTAGCTTCATCACTGATCGAGATGAATCTAAAGAGTCAAGTTGGAAAAGATAATAATTTTAATGTAAATCATCAGCAAATATTCCAACCATATGAAGAGAGAGAAAGAAAAGGCACACCTGATAATTAGTTGGTAGCATAGAGGACTTTACTTTGACATTGCTTC
The DNA here is from genome assembly GCA_002914805.1 of Parasponia andersonii. Lineage (NCBI taxonomy): Eukaryota > Viridiplantae > Streptophyta > Magnoliopsida > Rosales > Cannabaceae > Trema > Trema andersonii. The sequence continues at coordinate 32,528 of JXTB01000337.1, read as the reverse complement.
CTTCCTTTCTACTAACCTGTGTTTACACAACCTTCAGCTGAGTCAATAATAATTCCTACACTGCTATCAAGTATAACAGAACAAATTTCTTTCTTATTCAGCCATATAGACTGATTACATTGCTAGACTAAAATTTCATAAAAGCAAAGATTGCACTAACCAATACCAGAAATCACACAGATAGCTATAACAGTGTTGACATTAGATTCCTCAACATTGTCTCCTTTGGATAGATATTACCAAATAACAAGGCCACAAAGTTAGCACAAAGAAAAAACTTCATTGTTACTTGCAACAAGTATTTTCAAGCCTTAATACACCAGCAATTATATGACCAAAGGGCCCTAATTCACTTTGAGGATTACAGTATCTATTTCAAATGACTTAAGAAATATTTTATACTGTAATAATTGCATCTATATAATCAAAGTACAACCATTGATACAAGCTAAACGAATACGAAAATTACCTTCTCGACGGTACCAATCCAGCCCTAAACCACAAAAGCTATTACCAAAAGTCAAGCACAACACCAAACACAGCAGCCATTCACCAATCCTCTAGATCAAACCCCTAAACGAATTGACCACTATAGGCACTCGTCCAAGGCTCCAATTCGCTCAGCTACAGCTCCAGTACGGCTCAACTCAGAGACAAGTGAGGTTCAAGGCTGTGTGGTGAATCTCAAAAATGGAGAATTCAGAGGTTCAAGCTGGAAGATTGTGAGAGATAGGCAGAGAGGAAAGATTAGAGAGAGAGAGAGAGAGTTGGGCGTGAAGAAGAGATTAGAGAGAGTGAGAGAATTGGATGTTGTGAATGGCAGAAAATCAAAGATAAAAGAGAAGAGTAACCTATAGATACGAAAAGTCTGTACTGCAAAGCTCCTAAATCGTATCTATTTTGAGCGGGAACGAAATTTGGTTCTAAATTGAGCGGGACTCTTTGCCTCCCAAAAAGTCTTCAGAAACGAAACTCAAACTTAATTTCGTCTCTATTCTGTTGGCACCAATCATATTTGGGCGGAATATTTTTCCGCAACTTCTAAATGACTAAAATCAATTACTGGCTTCCTTTCTGATACGAAATTTTAAAATATTTTCGTATCTAATACTTTCCCATAAAACTTTTTGTCTCTCTCAAAACATTCAGAGACGGATTTTCCTTAATTCGTCTTTAATTGGTACTATTTAGATACGAAAACAATTTCGTCTCTAAAATTTTCCTATCTAAAGTCCACCTTTCTCGTAGTGAACATCAATAGAATCAGAAGAAGTGCATATAATATACAGGGAAAATTACGGGAAAAATACCTGTTTTAGTCAAAATTTATACTTTAATGCTCAATCTTTTTTCTTTTTTTTTTTGTTTGACGGCAATAATTCCTTTTGTCTAATTTTCGTAGCAACCGTTAAATTTTTTCGTTAAGTACCATATAATTATATATGTGTCTATATCTGAATTTTTAAGTCATTAAAAATTGTTTCAAAATCATAAAAAAAATATACGAAAATGAAATAAATATAAAATTAAAGTATCAATACCAAAAAGTCCGTAACTAAATGTTGTAGTTCTTAGAGGCTCTGGGACCTATCCGACCTAGAAGACAATGTAGTTCTTAGAGGCTCTGGGACCTATCCGACCTAGAAGACAATGCCTCGATCCAGAGATGGACTCGTCTGGACTCGTCAGAGAGTCTGGTCTTCTAGTTTCCTCAATAGTCAGTTAATAAACTTTTATGCAATCTGTTGTAAAGTAATATTAACCAAAAAATAACATGATGGCTGAAAGCTCAGTTTGCATAAAGCCTTTTTATGATGGTGCTTTCATTTCATCTTCATCGAATAAATGTTAGAGTCCTACACTTGTGTTAAAGAATATTCGAAAATGACAGAGGCTATAACAATCTTAATAAGAGCCGTATTTTCATAATAAATAATAGGTGAGTCACTTCTACAGATATCATTTTTAACCAAATATGAAGTTAGAGTTACTCTATATGACTGAAATCCATTTTCTTATGTACTTCCACTAGAAGATACATATAGGAATATTTAAATTGTTCAAATTATCAAAACAAGAAAAAATGAAATTTATTAGTCATCTGTGACAGGAGATAATAAGGGTTTGTTTGAGAAGAAAGCTTTCAGATTTGTAATCACAATTTCAGTAACATTCTTACAAGACTCTAGAATAAATAACTTATGAGGAGAAAGAACAACATTCTCTAATGTACAAAGCTCTTGAGGAACATCTGGTGCATTTTCAAATGCATCCAAACTATCATCTCTAATTTCACCTCAAACCAAATACTTGACCAGTCCTTTCTCATATATAAGAGCCTCGCATCCTACATTGACAATCACTCCCATAATTTCTGAAGCTAATAGAACTTCTTTGTTTACCATGTGGCGTGGATCGAAAATCAGGTCAACTCGTTGATCAAGTCCCTCAGGCACTTTCTCGAAGGAGCAGGAATCGGCGAATTGATGATTGATTCCCTCGGGCGAATCGGAGGACCGAGTTCCCCAGGCTCTTTATACCAAATTGGCGATTGATCGTACAAGAGTAAGAAACTTTCAAGGACAATATTGTCATTTTCTTGATTGGATTTCATGAAATCTCTACCAAGAAAAAAAAAAAGCCCAAAACAAATTTCAAACAAGAAAAACAAAGATAAGAATGAAAACCTAGTTTCAGAATAGACATATAATTTTATAATCAACATATATATATATATACCTACTTGTAACGAACTGATGAGAAGAGAAAAGATTAGTATTTTGACGAGCTTTAACTACCATTGAAGAAGTAGATGAAACTTCACGTTTTCTGTAGTTTTGCTTCTTGTTCTTTTTCCCATTGTTTGAAGATGGAGAAAGTAGAAATGAGAGAGAGAATGGTGAGTACAAAAGGGATGAAGTTCTTTGATATTGATACTTTAATTTCATTTTTATTTTATTTTTGTATTTTTCTACAATTTTTAAACGACTTTTAATGGCCTAAAAACTCAAATGTTGATATGTGTACAATTATGTAGCACTTAACAGAAAAATTGGACGGAAGGTATTATTGTTGTCAGAGAGAGTGGGTATTAAAGTGTAAATTCTGACTAAAAATAGATACTTTTGTTGCAATTTTCCCTTATATATATGTACATATTTTAATTACAGTTTAATTGTTTTATTTTTATTTATAATAGCTAATTATAATGAATTAAGCATATATATGTTTTCATTTTTTTTCTTAATAACTACTAAGAGATCTTACTTATAGAATTGAAAATACATATAAAAAAGAAAATTACAAGAAATTGCACAATTTAAAAGAATCAACCAATTCGTTAGCTAGTTTATATAAATTAATTCTAGATTAATTGATAATCAAAACTCATAATCCTCTAATATTATTGGATTGATTATAAATCTTAAATGGACATTTGCGTTATAATTTTTATAGCAATAATAAAGTTCATTAAGTTTTTGAGAAATACAAATACTAAAATAGAAAAAAGAAAAAGTCCACAATATAATATAGATTTGATGGAATGATGACACATAAAAGGAATTTAAATTGAGAATTTTTATTAAGAACTTCACCTTCACCACCAAAAGCACGATTTCTAAAACTCCAAAAATTAGCAAACTCACATCATTATGCCTTTTGGACCAGTTGAATACTATATTGATCAAAATACTCAATTATTATTTTTGTTATTATTTTTAGTTTTATTATATATTTGAACATATGTAAGATTTTTATCACAGATGCTACATTGTTCACGAAAATAGACTTTATTAGAATTGATGGTGTACTTTGATATGATGAAGGACATTTGGATTATGGAGAACCTTTAGATAAAATTGGTATGGGAGATATCCATTTGAAGATGACGAATGAATTTATGTGAAAATCTAAAAAGTAATGCATGTACCAAAATTGATATGGAACCTTATTTCAACAGGGCAGCTTGACGATGAAGGACATAGTGCGACCTTTAAGGGTGGCTTGTGGAATGTCAGCAAATGAGTCATAGTTGTTACTCGAGAAAAAAGTGTGGAACTCTCTACATGACTTTCAGTTGCAGAGATATATTGGTTATTGTCGATGCTTGCATTGATTCAAGTCTATGACAGTGTAAACTTAGGTATATAAGGAACAAAGGAAGAATATGTTGTTGTTAAAAAGAAAGATACTGGAGCTGAAGTCAGTTGAGCATAGACTGTACAGAAGCTATTTCTTTGGCAAGCAGAAAAGAGTGAGCTTTTCGAAAGATGGAAGAGAACAGCGAGCGACAAAGTTGGAGGTAGTTCATATAGAGGTGTGGGGACTATCTCTTGTGATATCTCTTGGAGGCTCAAGATACTACTTAACATTCATTGATGATTTGAGCAGAAAGGCATGAGTTTATCTTCTTTAAAATAAATCTGATGTTTATGATACCTCAAAGAAGTGGAAAGTCGTGATAGAAAATAAGACTAATCTAAAAGTCAAATGCTTACAGTCCAATAATAGGGGAGAATATGATGATGATAATAATTTTAAGAAGTATTATGCAAATAACGAGATTAAGATAGAGAGAACCATATTCTAGGAAAACCTCAACAGGATGGTATTGTTGAAAGAATGAATAAAATCCTGAATGAATATGCTGAGAGCATAAAGTTACACGTGGGGTTACCAAAGATATTTTGGGCTGATATAGTTAGCATTATTGCATATCTTATTGATAGAAGGCCAACTGTACCATTGGACTATAAAATGCCCGAAGAGGTTTGGAGCATTAAAGATGTAAATCTTTTTTTCCCGAAAGTATCCAGTTGTTTATCTTATGCTCGTATAGACACTACTAGTAAGTAAATTTGATTCCAAATCTAAGAAGTGTTTTTTTATTGATTATGGCAATGCTGAGTTTAGTTATTATTTCCGAAATGACTGAAATCAAAAGGTCATTAGGAGCAAAGATGTTATATTCAATGAGAAGGTGATGTACAAGGATAGGTTAAGCATTATAGTTGATAGTGTGTGTCTTGAAGTCAAAAAGGTAAGAATAATTCTATTGAATGACATCCAGTAGATGATATGAAGAATTATACTAAGTAGGAATATCAAGAAGTTGTAGCACCAGTAGTAGACCTACAACCCCAGTGGTTGAACTCAGAAGATCTTCCAGAACAATCAAACCTCTATAAAAATATTCTCATGCACTGCATTACATTTTGTTGACTAATAAAGGTGAGCTAGAGACTTATGAAGAATCAGTGTAGAATGATGAGTCAACTAAGTGAGAGTTAGCCATGAAAGATGAGATAGATTTACTGGTATCCAATCAAACATAGGAGTTGGCTGAAATATCAAAGAGAAAGAAGGTATTACACAACAAGTGGGTCTATTGAATAAAGGAAGAACATGATAGTGACAAGCGATATAAGGCAAGACTTTGTTTTTAAAAGCTTTCAACAGAAAGCAAGCATTGAATATACAGAGATTTTATCACCAGTGTTTAAATTGACCACTATTAAGACAATGCTTGAATTAGTGGCTAAGGAAGAGTTGCATCTAGAGTAATTAGATATCAAGATGGTATTTTTTTTATGGTCATTTGGAGGAAGAAATTTACATGAAACAGTCACAAGGTTTTGAAGATCAAAAAAATAAGAGAAAATGATGTGCAAATTTCAGAAGAGCCTGCATGGCCTAAAATTGAATTCAAGATAAGAGTACAAGAAGTTCGATACGTTCATGAGTTACAATGGTTACTTGAAGTACTAAGCGAATCACTGCTATTTTGTGAAAATGTTTGACAATTTCTATATTATTCTACTTCTATATATAGATGATATGTTAATTGCTAGAGCTAGTATAGAGAAAATTGACAAGCTCAGGTGGGAATTATCCCACTTGGGAGCTATAAAACAATTCTTTGGGATAAGAATTTCTAGAGACAAGTTGAATGGGACTTTGAAGCCATCTTAGGAGGAGTATGTGAAGAAGGTGCTTAGTAGATTCAACATGGATGATGCAAAGTCTGCGAGTACTCCTCTAGCTAGTCATTTCAAACTAACAAAATAGCAGTCACTCTTGACAGAGTAAGAGTAGGCCTTCATGGCCAAGGTGCCCTATGCATCTGCTATTAGTAGCCTTATTTATGCCATAGTGTGTACAAAACTGGATATAGCATGTGCAGTAGGAATTGTGAGTCGATATATGAGGAATTCGGAGAAATAACATTAGGAAGCATTGAAATGGATTCTCAGTACCTGAAAGGTACTAGCAACATGACTCTATATTTCAAAAAGTCAAATTTAGGTCTATAAGACTATGTTAATACTGGTATGACTGGTGAGTTAGAAGACAGAAAGAGTACTACTAGGTATGTATATACATTGGATGGTACAACAATTAGTTTGGCTTCAAAGTTGCAAAATATAGTTACACTTTTAACAACTAGGGTAGAGTATATCGCCATAACAGAAACAAGTAAGGAGTTGGTATGATTATAGTCTTTTTGGGAGGAGTTAGGTCACAAACAAGATTAGAGTATGTTGCATTATGATAGTTAGAGTACGATTCACTTGGTAAAGAATTTTGTTTATCATGCTAGGATGGAAGTTTAGTATCATTTCATAAGATCAGCTTTGGAAGATGGAATCTTAATGCTTGAGAAGATTCTAGAAAGTAAGAACTTAAGATTCCAAAAGTGAGAAAACTATACTAGTAAAGTGAAAGCAAAATGATAAGTTTACTCTGAGAGTTAGAGAAAAATGATTATTTTCTCTTGGGTATATATTCAGGATTTGGGTTGTGAGGCATACGAGTGAGTTTTTACAAATACTTATAGGATTCTTTTCTCCATATAGTAAAGATTTGTAACAGTTCTGTTGACATAGACTAATTGGTAAACCAGGTAAATTTTATGTCTTGTATTTGCTTTATTTTTGCATTTATTTTATCGCTTCTATTATTTTGTATCTATTGATGAGAAGGTTATTCCTAAAGACGACAAACCTTCTTTGAAAGACTGAATTTTCCTCGACCATGGTTTGTCCATAATTCCGAAAAATAAGATAATAAAAGTGTGAATCAGTTGGGTAAGAAGGTTTTTTAGACCATCTTCAATGCATATGCGAATAATCATACTATATTTGGTACTTAATTTACCCAGGGTAAATATATGAGGTGAAATAGGGTTAAAAATCATGAATATTTACGGTTGGTAGAAGTAGAAATGGTAATCAAAAGTGCAGTAAATTTTAAATAGAAAAAGAAGATATTTTTCTAAATATTTCAAAAAAGTGGTATTATTGTAATTCTCTGATTTTTTAGTGTAACTAATGGTTGAGACCTCGAAACTAAGTTCTGACTTCGCATTTGGACTCAGTTAGGTCAAGATATGAATTTAGATATAAAATATTACTATGTTTTGTTGTGAAACAAAAATTAGAATTTCGTGACACAAATTGTACCATTTTACGTGCCACGGGCCATCCCCACAATATGACACATTTTTTACAAGGTATATATCTAGTGTAACATTTTTGAGTGCTCTAAATTCAATAGTAACCTCCGTTTCTACATTTTAGACTCCAATTGAAAAGTCACTTTTTCAAGCGGACTTACCAGGCTCCGAAAATTGCCGTTTAAGCACCTGAGTGACTAATGGGGAATTATTGTATCATTGGCCTGACATTACTACCATATCGAGATAGGAGTTTGATTACTTAATTTTTATATTTGTTTTGAATTTTAATTACATTAAAAATTGATATATGAAAAATCACGATTTTACGATAGTTTGATTAATTGGTATAAATTATTGGATTATACTGAGATTGGATTGTGAGAATTTTTATATATATTTTTAGAGTGTAATTCTAGGATAAACAACGGTGTGTTGCTTATGTACAGTAAATCCCAGGATAATGCCAAGTGAGATTTTTAAAACATGATTAGAATATTGGATGCATAGTTGTTGTGAACTGTTACATATTGTGTATACTATAGGATCATACACTTGAGTTTCTTTATAGCATTACAGTATTTTAGATCATTGGCGAGTTGTTGCAATGTAAGGTGAGAGACCTAAGCCACTACGTAGGTTTTTACTGATACACCTATGGGCAGTATCAAGATACTGGTTACCTATACTACGAAGGTATTACAGGACTGTGATGGGAGGATGAAAACTTACTTATTTACATATTGATGTATAATATATACAATAATATGGTTTTGGATTTAGTTTTGAATATGTGATTCTGGATACTAATGATTCATAAACATGATTTATAAACAAATTTAAAGGAAAATGATGTGGTTTCAAATTTAGTTTTGAATATGTGATTATTTTGGATACTAACGATTTATAAACTTGACTTATAAATAGATTTAAAGGAACTAACCATGCAGGTTTGAGAAATTGCATCCATCCAAAAAGTAATTGAATTTCTACTGTGTATATGAATACTCACCATTTACTTTTCCCCTCTTAAGTAGTGCTCGATATAATTTTGGAAATTCGGGAGTAGAGTAAGAGAAGCTAGTTACCTTACTGGGAATCAGTAACTATTTAGAATACAATCTTTATAATTTGTTGAGTCATGATTTATATCATCAATCATATACGATGTGCTTATATTTTATACAAATTTTGCATACCTTTTCCATCTTAAATTTTGCTTAATTGTCATTTTTCTAAAAGTCTTTATTTAATTTGAGCTATTTTATTTGATTAAGCAGGTTTTGAAGTATTTCAGAGAAAAAAAGAATGCATAAAAGTGATAGTTTCCTTAATCAAGGCGTAAAAGATGACAAGAGTGATCCCAAAGTCGATTCATTTAATTCAAGTCCTAATCAACGTGGCCCATTTGACTAAAAGCTTGGCCCATTTAAAGTGCAGAATAAAAAAAGTAACTGCACGTGAGCCATTTATTTATACATATGCTTTGTTAATCTAGTTGCTGAAAAGGAACTATACGTGATCAACTTGAGTAAATGTATTATATGCAATAAAGCGAAAATTGTAATCCTAGGTCTATTTTCTTTGGTGATTTGATAAATTACTTGCACTCTTTAGTTTTGTTTTATTTATTTTCTTATTTTTTTTTAGTTTAAACTTTTAGTTTTAGAATTTTTAAATTGATTGTTTGGATAAATTGATAACTAGTGTAGGTTAGCACTTAACAAGTTATAGCAATTTCTATGTGAGAACGATATCTTTATTCATCACTTTATTACTTGTTCGATACGTGCACTTGCGTATAAAAAATCCATAATAATATACTTTTATTTTGACGTTAACAACCATATAATTAAGAATTAATATCTACTTGAGTGTGCAACAATTTAAATTGAAAGGATCACAAGACATTTAAGATGTATTATAGAAAAGAGTTTAAACACAAAGATCAAGTTAACAAGACCTAGACTAGCAAATGTTACATATTTAGTTCTTGTACTTGAATATCTGTCTACACATTGTATGATCTTTAATTTCTTAAAGATTTTATAATATTGGAAAAATTTCAAAGCAAAACTGTCAAATCTATTTATTTCCAATTAAAATATAAAATTTATTTTATACAAGGTTTTAAATTGATTTATGAATTTCTATAATCTTTATATTATATATTAAATCAATTTATAAAGTTACTTTTTGGAAACATTTGAAAAAGCCTTGAAATAAAATTGAAAATATACTCTCGAGTAGAATCGACAAACTGGCAATGAGAATTGGTCTATTGATTCCTCTCTTTTTTATTTTAAATGACTTTTTAAAATCCGACCGTTAGAACTGCACTTTTAACGACTAGTATTTTCGGTCTACTGAAAGTGGTAGATTGTCTATCAAACGGTCATAAACGGCTAGTTTTCATTCTAATATTTAAATAGAAGTCTCTTTAACACTTGAAACAACTTTTGAACATTCTTACATTGTTTTATACATAGTTTCAAGTTATTTAAATTATTTTTTATGAATCAAATTTTCAAACAAAAAGTGAATTGAGCTAAACTAGATTATACCTTGTGTTTTTATTTATTCTCTTTAGGATTACTTTGTATCAGTCCTTTTTATTAGAGAGAATATAATTGAGTGCATCAAAAAACAAAAATCAAATTGAATTTGTGAGGTGAGGTTGACACTGGATTGATAAACAATCCGGTTTAGGTGAGATTTGTACTAGAGTCTAAACAATTTGTGTTAGGTGTAATAGAATTGGATTCAAAGCTATTGTCATGGTGTGAGTGTGCCTAAGACTTGTTGCATAAAAGGAACGGTCAAGTCCATTCTCTTGACTTGATAATGGATAGCTCAAAGTAGGTTGCTAAGAGCCGGAAATATAGACAAACCATCGTGTTTATTGAATTTCGTAAAAATAGTGTTTGTATTTCGCTATCCCTATCTCCTTAAATTTATTTATCTTGAGTTTATGCGTGCAATTTATCTATTTTACTTATTGTAGTTTTTACTTGCTAAATCTACTTGTTTTTCAACAAAGGTTTAAAAAAGTTCTTAAAACCCAATTCACTCCCCTTCTTTGGTTAGTTAACCTTGGACTTACAATTAGTATCAGAGCTTGGTACTCAAATTTTTAAAACTTAATCATTTTTGAGATGGCTAGTACAAACAAATTTTTTTTTTTCAATTCGAGGGGTTATCACCATCCAAAACACCATTCTTTAGTAGAAGTAATTTTAACAATTGGAGAAGTCGTATGGATACTTATCTTAAGTCCACTGATTTTGATCTTTGGTATATTGTCACTAAAGGTTCTTTGAAAATTACGAAAGTGATTGATGGTAGAGAAGTTGAAAAAGATATAAAAGAATAAGATGACGAAGATAAAATTAACTTCACCAAAAATAGTAGAGCTAGAAATATTTTTATGTGTGGTTTAGATAGGAATATTTATAATGAATTATGGAACATCCTAGAAGTCTCTTATCAAGGAACTAGCTCAATGAAGGAAACTAGAATCATTTTTTTTTACTAGAAACTATGAGTTGTTTAAAATAGAAAAAGATGAATCTATTTCACAAATATTTACTAGATTCACAACTATTATTAACTCTCTTGGTAATCTAGGAAAAATATTTCCAAATGATGAGTTGGTGAGCAAAATTCTTCGAAGCCTCCCTCGAGCATATAAAAGCAAGGTGGTAGCCATTCAAGAAGCTAAGGATCTTAGCAAACTTCCTTTTGAAGAACTTATGGGTTCTCTTATGATCTATAAAATTCTTATGAAGGAAACAAATGAAGAAAAAGGAGAGGAGAAGAAAAAGAAAGGAATAGCACTCAAAGCCACCATGGAAGAAAACATTGAGGAAGAAAAAGTATTTGCAGATGGTGAGCTTGAAGACATTGCCCTACTTATCAAAAGGTACAAGAAGTATGTAAACTTCAAAAAGAAGAATTTCAAGAAAAACACCAAAGACAATAATCTTCGAGAAAAGAAGATAAATGATGACCAAATCACATGCTTTGAATACAAGAAACCAGGTCACATGAAGAATGAATGTCCCTTGAGTAGAAAAATGAAGAAGAAGGCTATGAAGGCCACATGGGATGATAGTGAAAAAGAAGAATCCGAAGGAGAAGAACAAAAAGAATTTGCCAAAATATGGTTCATGGCAATAGAAAATGAGGTAAACTCACTTGAACCTAAAATTGAATTTTATGATAGTGATACAAGTGAGTGAGTTTAGTGAAAATGATAGTGATTGTGATTTATCATCTGAAAATTTATTGAGTGATTTCAATGATTTACACAAAAACTATGAAAAACTCATTTTCAAAAACAATGCTCTTAAAAAAAAAATTCTTAGTTTGTCTAAAAAGATTGAAAAGTTTACAAAATGAAAGGAAGTAAAATTATGGGACAATAGTTGTGATGTTTTGTCTAAGGAAAGCACTTCCTTAAATGATAAGTTTAGACTTGACCAAAATTGTCCATAAATTTGCAAATGAAAAGAAAAATTTTGATATGATACTTGGTAGACAAAAGTGCATTTTTGACAAAAGAGGTATTAGGTACAAATCTTCCATAAAACAAAAATACCTCAAAACTATTTTGTGAAAACTAGTACTAGTGACACCAAGCACACTTACACTTATTGCAATTAAGATGGACATACTAGTTTTTTATGCTTTATGAAGAAGGATGCATATTTCAGTGGAAAACTAGCTTAGGTACCGAAAGAATCTAGAACTAAAACTCAAGGACCCTAATTAGTATGGGTACCAAAAATTAAAGTTTAATTCTTATTTATAGGTACAAAAGAAGAAGAATTTTTGATTTTTAGATAGTGGTTGCTCCAAATGCATGACTGGTGATTATTCTTTACTCTCATCCTTTACAAAAAAGAATGAAGGACATGTCACTTTTAGAGACAATGCTAAAGGCAATATTTTAAGTATAGGTAACATTGGTTCCATTTCTTTTCCTATTATAGAAAATGCTTTAATTGTTGATAGCCTTAAGAACAACTTGCTTAGTATAAGTTAACTTTATGATAAGGGTTGTTGAATGATTTTTGAGCCTTCCAAGAAAAGACAATGTTTATACCATTGATATTAAAAAATATTTTAGTCAAGATAAATGTTTTTCAGTTTTGAAAAATGATTCTTAGCTTCGTGTCATGACCCTAGCCTTAAACTAGACAATCGTGCGGCACTTAGTACAGTTTGTGGCACTAAGTCAGTCTACCAACACTCAAGAAAGGGACTTAAAGTAAGCTTTTGAGACAAAGTGGTAAAGATAAGAGAGTTTAGGTGAGTGAAAGTTTTGTATTACTCTTAGAATGCTTAGAACTCTTACAAATGGAACTTGTGTACAAATGAATCCAAGAGGTCCTTTATATAGGCAAAGCCTAAACCAACCAAGGGTTAGGATCGTGCCAAGTGGCATGATCTTACAAAGGGTCTAGATTATTCTCAAATAAAGTTATAATATCTACAAAGATATTTATATAGAGAATTCTAGAACAAAATATGGTCTAGATCCGTCTAAGAGGTTCACCCACCATCTTAGCTCTTCTAATTCATTCTAGGAGTTTCTAGGACCGTCCAATCCATCTAACACAATCCGGCCTTGTCTAGAGCCTTCTAGGACTTAGTAGCATCAACTAGAGTCTTCTGGCATGGCCAAAATCTCTCTTGATCACTCTAGAAGTATCGACCACGTTCTAAGGGCTTCTTCAATCTTTTTGGATGAGTAGTATATATAGAGGACCTTAGAGCTATGAGCAACAACATTTGGATTTTTAGGAGCCAAATGAGTAGGGCGTGACACCCTCCCCCACTCAAGTTCACGACGTTCCCATTGTATCATCGACTTTGAACCGCGTGATATAATTTTTGAATTGCCACAAGGCATCTTCATGCTCCTAACTAGCCTCGGCCTCGGGTAAATTCTTCTATTTCACTAAGTATTCCTGATAACTAGGAACACCATATCGGCAGATCAAGTGATCAGCCAAAATGCACTCAACCTCTTTATCAAAAGAGGTTACCACCGCAGTAGAAGCCCTTTTGGATTCGCCCCTTGAAGGATCTCCCTCATCTCCATAGTAGGGTTTTAGCATGCTAACATGGAAGACAGAGAAAATCTTTAACTTAGCAGGGAGTTGAAACTTATAGAAAACCTTACCTACACGCTTGAATACCGGAAATGGACTATCGTATTTGCGCACTAACCCTTTATGCATCCTCCTTAAGGTTTTGAATTGTTGGGGCAACAACTTGATAAGGACTAAATCTTCCTCTTAGTACTCAATGTGCATCCTCTTTTTGTCAGCCCACTTCTTCATTCTTTTAGAAAATTTGTTCAAGTAGGCCCTAGCCAACTCCACTTGTTCATGCCATGCCTTAGCAAACTTGAATGCTACAGGACTCTTCCCATCGTAACTTGTCGCTAAGGTATGTGGGGTCATAGGTTGTTGACCTATGACTATCTTGAAGAGACTCTTGCCTGTAGACTCACTTCTCTGGAGGTTAAAGGAGAATTGGGCTACATCAAGTAACTTTACCCAATCTTTTTGATTGGCACTCACAAAGTGCCTCAAATATAACTCCAGCAAGATATTCACCCTTTCCGTCTAGCCATTGCTTTGGGGGTGAAAGCTGGTAGAAAAGTTCAAGTCTGAATCCATCAACTTGAACAATTCTGTCCAAAACCTTCCAGTGAATTGGGGGTCACGATCACTTATGATATTTGATGGGCTCTCCAAAGCTTCACGACATGCTTCATAAAGAGCCGCACAGTCTCATCGGTGGGACAATCAGGTGAAGCAGGTATAAAGGTGGCATACTTGCTGAAGCGATCCACCACTACTATAATACTGCCAAAGCCCTCTAACTTAGGCAGGCTAGTGATAAAATCCATGGAAACACTCTTCCATGGCCTCTCAGAAATAGGTAGAGTTTCCAACAATCTGCCCAGTGCTTGTTGTTTCATTTTATCTTGTTGACATACAAGACAAGTTCGTACATAAGCCTCGACATCATCCCTTAGTTGAGGCCAATAATAGATAGATTTGATAAGAGCAAGAGTGCGTTTCTGACCTGGGTGACCAGTCTACAAGGAATCATGATACTCTTTGATAAGTTCTTTTCTTAAGTTCCCCCACTTAGGCACATAGAGTCAATTGCCTTTGGCATAGAGAAGTCCGTTGCTCAGCCAAAAATATCTCGTCTTTTTTTCCGTTACTAGGGGCAACAGGCTCTTTGTAAGAACATCGTGTTCTAGTCCTTCCTTGATTTTCTTTATCAAGGCGCTATCGGGCCTGCTTAAGGCGGCCAGCTCTATCTTTTTGCTTAAGGCATCTGCCACCATATTGGCCTTTCTCAGGCTTGCATTCAAGCTTGTAATCAAATTCTGCCAAGAAGTCTTGAAACCAAGCTTGCTTGGGACTCATCATTTTTTCACTCTCATTCTTGTTTTCAACACTGTTTTGCTTCAAAATTTGATTTCTCTTTCTTCCAAACTCTAGAATTCCAAAAATTCCTTGTGTTTGAGACTCTTTTTGATCAAATGGCTCCTAGAAGGGAAAACCTAAAGCATGATTAGACACTCCTGTTCTTGAGTCTCCTGCTTTCATGACCAAGTATAAAGAAATCTTTTCCAAAATGAGTATCATTTGGGCTATAACATTTAATTTTAGGGATTTGTCATATGTCAATTTTTCTGATTATATTGAAAGTATGGGACAGACTGAATTCTTCTCCATTAGGGAGACATGGTATCCTAGGCTGGTTAGATATTTCTACGCCAGTGCAAACATCTCTAAGGGACAACCTGATATCTTTGATTCCCTCAAGAGCATAGATTTTTCCTTTATTGAACAGCTTCTTGCTGATATTCTACATCTTTCTATGGGTGGTTACAAATTTCCCATTATCAACATTTGGCCTATGATCGAGGATTTTGACCCTCAATAAGTCCTGCTCCATGTCTGTTCCTCTGATAGTTTTCAACTTAAGCCTCGTGTCACTGATCTTACTCAAGAGGCTAGGATTCTCTTTCAATTCATGTCTCGAAAGATGATCCCTAGAGCTGGTCATAGGGATGCACCCATAATTGGTGATATCTGTTTCGTTGACTCTATTCTTATTGGAAGAAGGCTAGATTTACCATTTTTTATTTTTCATGAGATGATCAATGCTATAGAAAGCAAGAGATCTTCTCTTCCTTATAGTTTTCTTCTCACTCGCATCTTCCAACATTTCAACATCTTGACCATTGATGAGGTTGTACACAAACATTGGTATATAGATGTGGAGATCAACAACAATACTTTTAGTCTTATCGGCTTCACTTTTATCAACAACGCATAGGTGGTCAAGACTAGATAGGCACATAAGCAAGAGGTAGGGCTCAACAAGAAGCAGGAGGTAGTAGAGTCACTGAAGGTGCTGAGGAGACTCATGCTAAAGAGGTTCCTACACAATAAGAAGGCACCTCTGCTCAATTTTTTGACTACACTGAAGCCTTCAACAGCCTCTCAGAACATCTTAACACTATCCAACTCGATATTTAGCACTTGCACGATATTGAACTGGGGTACTTCTAGATTCTATCAGTTGATGTCAACTCTATTCGGCAACAATAATAATGTCAATTTCAGATTATTCAATATTATCAAGACAAGATGATGAGGATGATGTAGCCTTACTTTGGGCATTCTCTCTTATGCATTATTTTGATGATATCAAAAGGGGGAGAAGACTATAGGTGATTTAAATCTTTTCTCAATTGGTATCTATGAGCATTTCAATTTTTAATTAACAAGTAGTATTAACTAGATTATTTCAATTAATTTTTATGAACTACATATTCAAAATATGCACTTTTTACAAGTTTAAGAGAGAGTTCTTACTCTCTAAAATTAGGCATATTTTGAGGGGGAGCTTTACAAGTCAGTAAGGATATTTATCTCTACTTATTTTTCATTCCCTACTTTCTTTAAATCAAATGTTTGTTATGATCAAAAAAGGGGATATTGTTGAGTCATGCTTTGTATCATCAATCATACACTCTTATTTTGAAGTTAACAAAAATATGATTAAGAACTAATAATCTACTTGAGTTTGTAGCAAGTTAAATTGAAAGGATCACAAGACATTCAAGATAATTATAGAAAAGAGCTTGACGACAAAGATCAAATTAACAAGATCTAGACCAGCAAAGTTACATAGAAACCAATTTAGTTTCCTTTAGCTGAATGTCCTATGCGTAAGTAAATCACATGAAAGAACGAATATTTCCTCGGAATCATTATAGTTTTTTTTTTGCAAAATATCTTATAGCTAAATAAATCACAGGTAACCACAAAGATTTCCTAGAAACCATTATGATTTTCTTTTAGCAAATGCCCTGTAGTTAAGTAAATCATAGGAAACCATAAAAGTTTTCTAGAAACTATTATGGTTTTTTTTTTTTCAAATCACAGGAAATAATGAAAGTTTTCTGAAAACTATTGTGATTTTTTTTTTTTTACAGAATGCCCTGTAGCAAGAATTTGGTGAGGCATTGAACAAAAACGCTGAAGAATATGATCAAGTTATCAAATTAAATAATTATATTTTTGAAGTAAAAGCAACAAAAATATATATTAGTTTTTAGATTCTAGCAACTCGTTTCCAATAATCAAATTGGTTTCTAGTGATCAACAATTGAATTAACTAAATAGTTCTACTATTTATAATAGATATTAACTTAGTTTTCAGTTTTTATTAACTAAGTAGTTATGATATTTATGGTAAAAACCAATATAATTGTTGGTTTTTAGTAACTAATTTGGTTTCTAGTTTCCAAAAATCAATTATTTTATGGTATCTAATACTAAATTGATAACTAGTTTTAAGAGTGATCAACTACAAATAGACTAGTAGCAAAAAGAAATGAGAAAAAATAAAAATTTTAAGACATTATTTGGTCTTTTTTAGCAAGAATTTGTTATTTTCCTAAAAAAAAAAAGTACAAAAATAAGTAAAAATTTGGACATAATATTATTAATATTATTTATCAAAAGGTATACTAACTGTCTTTTTCCCTTAGATATTCCGCATCGGCCCATCCAATTGAATTCACGACTCAATTAGTAGACACTACATTAGTAGGGTAAGTTAAGAAAACTTCTTCTTTGTCAAAGCCGAGTTAATCAAAACACTTTAAATTAGAAGTAATAATCCGTCAAATCTAGTAAATAGTAACATTTACAACTTTTATTGTTGGCCTATATCTTCTCTGTCAAAGCTAATTAACGTGACCAAAAAAAATAACCCCCCTTTGATTATTATACGCTAATTTTTTGACTAATAGAAAATCCTCAAAAGGGGGAAACTGGCACATCCGAGAGGCAATTGAAGGACATCAATAGACTTGGAGAAAGATCTCAAGATATACTTCTAATACTCCAAATGTATATGATTTGGATCAAAGATAACTAAGACTCCATTTGGAATCCATAGACTTAGAATAAAAAAAATTATGAAGGAAAAGTTGAGGGAAAAAAGAGAGGAAAATATTTTCTTAAAATTTTATAGAATTTTATTTTAAAGTGTTTGACTTTTCTAATTAATTTGTCAAAATTCTATATGTTAAAAAATGATAACAAAATTAATTTTTTTTCCCTTAAAAATGATTTTTATCGGTTTTTATTTGAATCTAAATACAAGAAAATTATAATTCTTTGTAATTTTTTTTCCCTCCAAAATTCCAAATTCCAAACAGGGCTTAAAAGCACCAGATTGATTATTGTAATGCAGTTCCTTTTTTTCCCTTTTCTTTTTTTTTTTAATAATATTATTGAATGTTACGGAAACAAACAGGTGAACCTTTCGATTAGATAATCAACGCGTACCTTCTGAATTAATTCACCAAATCCATCTTAGCCGCAATCCGCTTAGGAACAGAACGTACGAGAAAGAGTAGTAGTGGTGAAAACTAAGACTTAAGCTTTAAGCTTGTATTTTTACTGATAAGATTAGATTAGATGACTAAAGCGAATCTATATATCTAGCTAGAGGATTCCAAGAGCAACTAACTTGATAAATTCTCCAACTCCTCTGTTCCAGAAGCTAGCTAGCTAACAATTAACCATGCTTAAGAGACTGTGACCAAAACTATATAGTTTGAAAAACATATAGGAGGGATGTAAACGGAGGATCAGTTCCAAAGAGATTCATTACATACCATAATCCCCTATCAGTGGGGATCAGAAAAACAGGATTTAGCTTAAATTTGCCTAATTAAATACTTCATTTAATAAACAGAAGTGCTTGACATTATAAAAATTCACAAAGACCCTCAGGTTGATTGTAGACATCCACCAATTCAAAAATAAAGCAAATACAAGAAACATGTCATATGATTTGACAGTACTGTAAAACAAGTAGCCAAAATAAAATTTTAGAATATGACAAAATCACTTGGGAGACAGTCTAGGTAATTTATTAACGTTCAGACCTTTCTTGGAAAAATGACTTATCACGATCTTAAAAACAAAAAGTAATAATAATAATACAAAAAAAAAATACCCGTAATAATTGATTAGATCATCATCCTCGGGCAATAATTTATCGAAAATAATAAAAATGATCGAAAAAATGGTTCCATATTTTCCCACAAGTGTAACAAAACCTATGGCCGCACCTGCAAAAGAAGATTTCGCAATAAGTATATAGAAAAAAGAAACCATTAAAAGATCAATAATAAATGCAGTTGTAGATATTTTATTCTTTAATTTTATTATAAAAAAGAAAAAAATTGAACGAGTATATACACTACAGAGAATCTAAATCTTCGCTGATTTAAATAATAAATATGACTCTAAATTGGAAGGGAAGGGAAGCTGCAGCTGTCTTCAATGATTGATTAAAGAGTATATTCTGTCTTTAATGATTGATTAAAGAGTATATGATCAAATATTGGGATCAGTACATATATATAAATATATATGGTACTCTGATCCCAATAACGGCACTCATTAATATTTTATATATAAGTATTAATTTAATGAATGAAAATTTAATATGTATATTATTTTATTATAAAAATAAAAAAATAAAAAAATATTAATAATTAATGTCTTTTTATGTACTCATTATAATCATTAGATTCAACCCATAAATAAATAAAGAAAAAAAATATGGATATATATATATATATATATTATGATATATATATTATGCAGTTAGTTACCTGCATCTAATTTGTGGACAGACTTCAATCCTCTCCACATAGAACCTGCACTTAGGGCATTTTGTCCACTGTACTATCTTGGCAAGTCTCATGACCTCCTCGTCAACCTCATCTGTCTCGTCGTCGGCTTTCTGATTCTGAGTACGCCTACTTTCGCGCGACGGCTGGCACATGGCGCAGAACAACCAGTAGAAAGGAAGGCACGCAGCTGAGGTCTCATCCTCCTCCAATAGTTCATCCTCATCATCAAAAGCGGACTCGCGCAGTGCGGCTTCCCATCGCTCTAGCACTTGCCGCGGTACAAAGGGTGCGCAGTTTTGAGGCTCCAATAAGGTATTGCAGCCTGACTCGGGGCACTTCACCTCTATAATGTTTTGCTTTATCTTTGCAACCACGTGTTTGCCAATACAAACATGGCAATAGGACTCATGATGAGAACAATCGTTGCTCCTAAACATTTCTGCTTCGGTTATCGTGTCCATGCAAATTTCACATACTATTGATGTTGGAGGTTTTTCAATTTCCTCCTCCTTGTTTTTGGGTTCTTTCTCTTCAAACTTCGAGTCCTCCGCTTTGGTTTGTTCGTCCATGAAACTTCTTATTTCAGTTGATGATGATGACGACGATGACGATGATGATAATGTTAGTAATCTCTGATCTGAAGTATGATTCTCAATTATTTCCGGTTCTTTCCCTTTTCCATTAATTACGCTAGTACTTTTCCTCTTCCCTGGTCCGATCACGATGGGATCGTTTCTTGATCTGTTCTCGCTTGTTTCGATCCCATCCTTTGAGTGGTCTTGCTTTTCTTCGCCACCCATATTGTTAGTCCCAAACCTCTTCTTTTGCAGGACTCACCTTTGCTTTGACGCTCTTCCTCAACCTTTGAGAGGTCTTACCCGGGCAACTTTAGTTACCCAAAAAAAAAAGATATTTTTAAAAAAGGCAACTTTAGTTCATCTCTAACAGAAATGTCAATGCTATATTTATTTTTGGCACAATAAATAAATGCTAAATTCGACATTATTCGTTTTTACTTCGGTACATAATTAATACTATCATAAATGGTACTTTTATTTAGTTTTTATTAATCAACAACTAAGAAATAAATTTTAAAATTGGATTAACATGTCAAATAATCCGTGAAGAATTTTTTTTCAAATAAAAAGAGGAAATTCTTTATTATAATGAATTGTTTGCTACAATAGAAACAATATAATTAGGAAATTAAGGAACAAATTATGCCTAATAAGGCCGATTCCCAAAATGAAAAATAAACAATAAGAGTTACCATCATCATCTCTTAATAGATAGTTCGCATCACTAATATTAATTCTATTGTAAGATAAAGTCGAGTTCACCGTACTCACAATGAATATTTAATCACTTTCTACTAAAAAGCTAATGAACCGTGAAGCTATCACAAGATCTAAATATTCACCAAGTAGAACAACAAAGATCCTTCATTTATCATAGGAAGAATATCATTAATCCCAATAAAGTTTATCTTTGTGAACATTATAGTATTTATGATGAAAATCTTCCGGACATAAAAGGTTCAGATTTATAAGACAATTATAGAAAAATAATAAAAATAGACCAAAAATTTATATGTAAAGATCTAAAATCTAATAGAACTAACTTTTATGATAAGAAATCTATGTGGTTAAAGACCTTCACGGATTATTGAATAAAAAGCTAAGAAATCTTACTAGAGGAAGATTGAATATCCTTTGTGATCTCCTTCTCCGGTGAGATAGACGGATAGAAATCAAAAGGAGAAAAAAAGTATAGCTGGAGGATAAAGTTTTTTGAGAGAATGAGAGGCTAAGGTTTTTTGTTCTAGACATCTCACTATAGATTTAATATTTGTGAATTCGAAAGATGACAATGTGCACATGATCCACATATAGTTACTAGTTTGTGATTAATAGTCAACCTCTATATATTATATTAGAAACTCTGGTTTTTTTTTTCTTTCTTTGTAAAGAGAGATTCAAACTTAAAACCTTCACATAGCTTATAATTAGACTAGAAAACCTCTAAAAAATTCCCTAAACATCCTTTGGTTTTATAACCCACGCCAATAAGGAAAAGGTAAAAACTAGAAACAAATTCAATCGGTTAATAAGGCTAATAAAAGAAACTTTTGTATGATTTAGCAACAAAAATAAAACAACTAAAAAAAGTATAAAAGTAATTGCATAACAAATCTCGTACTTGGTAGCAAATTTTGGTACTTATTGAATGTTCAAACCATTCACGGACATTATTTGTGATCCCGAATAAGCAAAAAGAAACTGGAGAATTGATTATATTGTGGCAGTGCTAATCCTATGTACCAAGTTAAAATAAAACGTTAACTCTTTCCCCAACAGTTGAACATAAATGCCCAAATCTCCATCCTTTTCCGCATTCGTAACAGACTTTATGGCCACACCTGCAAAAGAATATATACCATATTGAATTGGTAGCTGTCCAAATAGTGAGCATCACTGCATACTAGATGCACCAGCAGATTAAGTACAAAGTGTGGCGTGACGATTATGCTAAGATAACATACCTTATTTACAATTAGTAGATCTCTAATTGTATATCCTAATAGGACTAGTAGGTTGTATATTATTATAGGTATTTGTAGGGGTTACTAGGATTAGGAAAAGTGTAAATTATTGCCATTAAATAGTCTATATGTATGAGATTAGGGACTAATATAATAGAGCAATGTTATGGTGTACTATTATTAGCCAGTAATAAACTGATACATTATGTAGTGTTAGACACCATATATGACGTACCATAGTATTACTTAGTATATTAAGCACTTTAGTTGCCAGATTTGATTTGTGGACGTAAGAAATTGTTAAACCATGTTGAATATTGGTGTACGTGCATGTGATTCTTAATTGTGTTTTTCAGGTTCTGACTCTATTTTAGGACATAGATCAATGAAGAGAATCAGCCATTGATTCCAAGGAAATAAAGTGTGCTATGAAAATTTCTAGTACATAAACACCAGAAAAATCTCCAAATTTTACCTAGAATCAGTAGTTATAGGTTGCTTCTTATAATTAAACAATATTACTCTTATGCTACTACTGCATTATGGAAAATATAATCCGAAAATTAACTTTGTCATAAAACTAAAAGAAATGAAAAAATGGAAGATCAGTGGTAATAACCTGCAGCTAAAGGATTCACAGCCTGTAGTCCTCTGCACATAGAAGGCGCAATTAGGACATTTCTGCCATTTTTCTCTCTTTGCAAGGTCCATGAACTTTTTGTCCATCTGATGATCGCTGTCCTTGCTCTTGCATTTAGAGCCGGCGTGCCAAGGAACCCTGCACCTTGCGCAGAACAGCCTGTGGCAATGAGGGCACTCAGTTGAGGTTGCAACCGCCTTTCCAAGATCATCGACCAGTGGAGCCGAGCAGTCTCTAAAGGGACAATAAATCTTCTTCGATCCAAGAACCGACTTGCACAATGCAGCTTCCCATCGGTCGAGAACTTGCTGAGGTATAAAGGACCTGCAGTTTTGAGGTTACAAGAAGCTATTGCAGACTAAACCAGGACATTTCACCTTCATAATGTTTTGGCTTATCTTAGCAGCCACATGGTTACTAATGCAAACTTGGCAATAAGAGTGAGAACAGTTGTTGCTCCTAAACATCTCTGCATTGGTTTTCTTGTCCATGCAAATCCCTCTGAATGACAACAATCTCCTGAACATGAATCTTCAGGTTTTTTATTACTGTTTTCTGGTAATTCCTTCTCTTTTCCGGCCATCCTTTTCGTCCTCTTCTTCGGTTCTTTCTCCTTTGACTCTTTGTTTGTGTAATGGAGACTTGCTTCTTGACCACCACTATTATGAATCCCGTGTTGGAAATAAGAGGTTTTTAAGACTAGAAATGCTAGAAAGGCTAAGGAAGAAACTAGAGAGAATTTTGGTGGAAGAGAAAAACTTATTATTACTTGAATTATTTCTCTTTTGCTTGATACAAAATGGGGGGAGGAACATTCTATTTATACTACTTCAAGAATGATTCTAGATACTCTATGTAACCTCTACCACTTAATTAATTATACAAAATACAAGAGTAATCTAGCAAATATAAGAATACTCTAGAAACTTGGATGTTAAACTATGGGTTATTAGATACACACACCAAAACAAGTCCAACTCACAATATAAGCTAAAACAACTAAGTTATGATCTAATGGGTCACAAAAAAGGTTTATTTCTAACATCGCGAAGCTCTTTTTTAAGGATTCACCGCGGATTATGACCTAATTAGCCCTATCTTGGTATAACTACAAATGCTTTTAGGAGATCCATCGCAGTCCATATTCTATATATCGAACCCTCTTTCTCACTCTCGGATCTTTTGAAGAGAAAAAATTAAGAGTAAAAAAAAAAAAGCAATGTTACCCATTATTCCTAATATAGGGATTTCTAACTACTTTCATTTGGATTCCCACTTTTGTAGCAAATGAGTTTTCGGAATTTTTTGTTCTTTAGGAAAAAAAAACATAAATAAAGAAAACTACGGAATGGAATAGAAAGTAACTATTTAAATTAAAGTACATCTTAAATCTTTTTTCTTTTTCTTTTATAGCATCACAAATCTTCCCATTGTGATCTTCTACTATTATTCTTAAAATCAGTACTCGCTAAATGCCATATGATTCTAGCAATAGTGTTTTTTTTTTTCGTTTTATTCCAATTTTTTATTAGAAAATAAGTTTAATTTAATTAATAAGTTTTTATTTAATTACTAATTAAATATTGATAAATCAAATCCGATAAGGTTAATAATATTGATAGCCCTAATTATACATATAGTACTACTTTGCCCCATGCATTTTCAACTTACATAGTTATACTTCATGAATTAAGAAATTATTACAATAATGATTCTTTTATCACAAACTGTTAAATATTTAATAGAAATAAATTATTATAGAGCACATGGATTGGTAATTACAATTAAGAATGAGATTCTAAATTTTTAATATTCTAAATTTTTAACTTCCACAATAGATTACCAAGATTTATGCAATTATTGCAACAATAACTATTTTTTTCACAAACTATAAAATTTTTAATATAATGAGTTTTATGCAAAGTACACAGTTTAATAACTATGATTAAAAATAAGATTTTGACTCAAGTAAATAATGCTCAGCTATACTATTTGTCTATGACTATTTTCTTTTAAAAAACTAATAATTTATGACAAAAGGGTCATTGTTGTAACAATTGCACAATTCAGGGATGGTTACTACATAACTTAAAAATCTGGGGGTAAAGTGATATAATAAATATAATTCATGAACTATTACAATATTTAAACCAACCTTATATATAAGATGAGTTTTCAATGGATATTTTTGTTTTTACTCCATCAATGAGTCTATTTCACCAAATTGAAAATGATATGCAATAAGATGTTAATCTTAGGTATTTTTATTCCATTCTAATTTATTTAGGAAAGGGTAAACAACAAAATAATACCATGAGATTTTGGTATCCTGCAATTTAAATCGTGAAATTTAAATCCTGTAAAATAATATCCTGAGATTAAGAATTTCTGAAAACTAATACACTGAGTTGATTTTTTGAAGAACTTTAACTAGTAAAAAAGCAATAATATCCTCAAAAATAAGAAAAATAATAAGAACTAATATAGTTTTAATAGAGGATATTATTATTTTTTCATTATAAAATTGGTCAAAAAGTCAACCAAGAGAATTGACTTCAAAAAATTCTTAATCTTGAGATATTATTTTGCGGAGTCTAAACTTCAAAATTTAAATTATAGAACAGTCAAACTTCAAGAATTTTTTTTTTTGACAGTTTACCCTTTAGGAAATCCCACTAACTTTCATTCCATTCCATTTAGAATTTAGAATTTAATTGATTTTATGAGTTTCATAACTCTTCCGTTAGTAGGTGATGTTTTTTTCCATGTGTAAAAGGAAAACAATATATATACAAATTAATACGTAAGTACAATCATAAATAAAATAAAAATTAAAAGAAAAAGATAATTACAACTAACTCGAAATCGAAATTAATGAATGGGAAAAAAAAAAGAATCGACTAATAGAATGAGATTTTTAAAAAAAAAAAAGAAAAAGAAAAAGAGGAAAATGACACCATGTATGATTTTTTTTAAGAAATATTCTATTTATACGATTTAGCCAATAACATTAATTTTGTGCGACATTTTTTAAATATTGGGCAATTTTTCTCTTTGTCTTCCTCTTTTATTACGCACGACTTAACCGGATTTAATCAGCCAATTCATGAATGATTCTTCTTCTTCATAATCTTTTTCATCTTTTTCTCTATTGGGATTCTTCTTCTTAGCTTCAGCCATGGTTGAAACACATGCTCAATCGGTTTTTCCAGTTTCCAAATTTATCAAAAGAGGTTTCAACATCGAATGTGAGTGAGGTTTCTGAGTCGATTTTTCCCGAAAACGAAGAAAAAGGAAGGAACCCCCTTCGGATAACCCTATTTCTAAAACCAATTTGCCCGAAACTGGAGAGAAAGAGGAAATGACCATAATGGTTTCCAAGAAATTTTTAGAGTTTCTTGTGATTTATATAGTTATAAGGCATTTTGTAAAAAGGAAACTATAATGGGTATTTCTGTGATTTACTTAGTTACAAGGCATTCTATAAAAAGAAAACTTCAATAGTTTCTAGGAAATTTCAGTGGTTTTTATGATTTACATAACTATAGGGCATTCTATAAAAAAGAAACCACAATGATTTCTACAGGATATTCTGTTAAAAAAAATCGTAATGATTTATAGAAAACCACGAATATTTCATACGGTTGTTTTAGCTATATTGCATTCTGTTCAAAAGAAACTACAATAATTTCCAAAAAATCTTTATAGTTTCCTGTAATTTTCTTAGTTATAGAGCATTCTGCAAAAAAGAAACTGCAATAACATTCAGAAAAAAAAAAGGAAAAAAAAAAAGAGAAATAGATGGGCAAAAAGGAACTAAAATATGAATACTTCGCTACAAGGCATTTTGCACAAAAAAAAAAAAAACCCACAATAATACTAGAAAAAAAAAGGAGAAAAAGATAAGAAAAAGGAACTAAAAAGTGAGCTTATAATGATTTGAATGCCTGAAGTTATTAAGGAAAGATAACTTAGCTAAACTCTAGAATCCATTGGGCCAGCAATCTTT
The DNA here is from genome assembly GCA_002914805.1 of Parasponia andersonii. Lineage (NCBI taxonomy): Eukaryota > Viridiplantae > Streptophyta > Magnoliopsida > Rosales > Cannabaceae > Trema > Trema andersonii. Next base: position 5,616 of record JXTB01000337.1, on the reverse strand, counting down.
TGATTAATTTATATGAACGCTTTTTATATAAATATACTTTATAAAGATGGTCTTATTTACATATAATGCCACCATGTCTTCTGCAACTAATATTTAAAAAAATATAAATTTAGGTCGTAAGGGATTTTTATTATTCTTTGGAGGTTGTAAATTTAGAATTAGTTTTAAAAAGATAGGTAGAAGTGTCCACATCTCTAAAAAAAAATCTAACTCATTATGTAAAAAACAAGTTGCTTAATTATTTTTGGCATAATTATCTAATTTATTAGAGCTATCCGATCAAAAGTAAATCAAGTGTATTAATTTTCAAAAATTCTTAATTTCAAAATATTATTTTATAGAATCTAAATTTTAAGCTTTAAATTGAAGAATACCTAAACTTCAGGATATTTTTTTTTGCAGTTTACCCTATAAAATATGATCTTATTCATCAAAACAACATACACAATACCATATATGGTTCTTGTTAGTTTAAAAGCATCACATATTATTAAGAAAATTTATATATATTATAAGGTGAACTATAAAAAAAAATACACTCAAATTTGAGTGTTTTGTAATTTAAAACTTGAAGTTTAGACTATGCAAAATAATACGCTGAGATTAAAAATTTCTGAAAATTAATACGCTTAATTGACTTTTTGTCACGACTGAAAATTCAAGGATGTGACTTTTAGTAGTTTTAAAAAATTAAAGTACATGAAATTTAAGTTTTAGTTCTCAAAAGTAAGTAAATCACTATATTTGACAAATTTGATAATCATGTTATTATCAACCAGCTTTAAATTTCCAAGAAATTCTTCATTTTAAGTTTAGCGAAAGTCCTAATTAACTAGTTTAAGAACTTTTATTATTTCATAAAGTTTAATGAAATAGTTCAATTTAAACCCTAAATTGAATGTTCAAATAATTTACCTAAAATCATTTTATTTTCTAAGTACTCAATTTAATAACAAAACTCATCCTCATACTTCTACTTAGTAAATATTACTATTGACTAAATAAAATTGACTTAGAAAAGAGGAATTGAAATACAGTACAAACTAATAAATGAAGAGGATTGGGAATGCAAGCATATGCTAAACATGCTTGCCAAGCCACTAAAATAAATACCACAAAATACGTCAACACCTGAAATGGGAGAAAGTAGGGAGTGAGCATGAGAAGGCTCAGTAGAAACTCCATTACTTTTCTAAATGGACGCAATTTTATCAAATCTGCATGATTAATACCTTTTTCAAAATCCATTTATAAACTAAGTTTATAATATAATTAGTATCCAGAATAATCATATATTCAAAACCAAAGTCAGAAATTGTAAGATTGTACATATCATAAATCAACACATCCCATGAGCACACACCCTCTCATCATGAACTAGAGTAACTCGTACTACGTATACTAAATACTCTCTACCTGATATCTATCATAGGAAACCAGAGGGACACCCATGTGCCTAAGTTTACCAAACCGGAGCGGCAACTGAATGTCTATACCTATCGAATGTGAGTAATCAAAAAAATCCCGCTCGGGTTTACGGGCTTTCACTGAAGGAGAGTGTACAAGCCCGCCTACTACAATACTGCGATGCCTAAAATATATCTCATTTGTGATCCTATGATATGTACAATATGTAACAAGATCTATATAATAACTATACAGAACATAACCAAATAATGCTTTAAAACTCTGCTTGATATTATTCTGGAATTTTACTGTACCTTGGGTAAGAAATCCACTAAATTACCCAAAATCACGATTTTATAAACATATATAGAACTAACACAGTCTAATTTTATAATAATCCAAGATTTTCCAACAGTTTATTAAAATATTATTTAATTCATGATTTTTCACAAAAAAGTCATAATGCAAATTTTAAATTAAATTATGTATAAAACTAGGTAATTAAACTCCTACCTCAATTAAGTGTCCAAATAATATTACAGGACTATGGAGAAAGTTTGGCGTCGTTTGAGTATCGTTTGGAAGGTCAGCCGTCGTTTTCGAATCTTTGATCGATAGGTTTGAAAACTCAATTTTCAATCGGAGCTTCATATCATGAAACGGATTTCGCCACTGAATTCAGAGCATCCAAAAATGCTAAGTTAGATATATAGTTTGACCGATTCGGACTCGAGCTGAACCTGGGCTCACGACACACAAAATGAGACGATCTAAGCTGTTAGATTTAGATTTTCTTACCCGTCA
>JXTB01000336.1:460102-482751 GCA_002914805.1 Parasponia andersonii | reverse complement strand
AAAAAAAAAAAAATACCTACTGAATTGGTGCCCATATATATATATATATATATATACACACACATTAGCATTATTATTATTGTTATTAGTGTCACACCTTGCACATTATAAGTGATCTTTGGGCACTAAGCTATTCTTCACTAATTTTGTGCTCGACTTGTAGCACAAGTTCGAGGTATTGTGAGGTATTGTGCTCTCTGCTGTTATATATATACATATATATGTATCCTATATATCTGTGACTTGGCGGGTAATTCGAATTGTCGTTTTAAGTGTAATCAATTATTTCGCTATCTCTTCCCCACTGTAAGTAATCAGTATTGCTGTTCTAAGTGCGATCGGTTATTTTACTCCTTCTTTTTAATTATTATGCGCATTTATTTAGTGATTTGTGTTCTCACAACCAGTTACATCGCTTTATTTAAATTCCAACAATATAAATTTAGTTATTTAATATATTGTCCTTTTCCGGTGATATGGTTGGTGATATGGTTGGTTTTACCGCCTTCGAATTCTAAGCCCTCTAGTGTGATTCCAACTAGTGCTATGGTGGGTCAGTCAACATCTGTCAGTTTCTAACTATTTAAATTCCACATTTTATATACTTTATATACTGTCGCTTATTCTATTATTATAATAAGCGAGTCATCCCTGCAACCGCCTATTCTGCTTTGACACCTAGGAAATGTTGTGACGACCCTTATTCTCATGCACGAGTCATCTTTGCAACCGTCAATCCTGTCAAAACACGTGGGAAGAGTTGTTTTCATCTTTGCAACCGTCAATCCTGTCAAAACACGTGGGAAGAGTTGTTTTCATCGTGACTACCTATTCCGTTTTGATACGGAGAAGTGTTGTGATGACCCTTTCTACTGTACATTCTAATGACTTAATCCAATTTTCTCTCTATTTTATTTTAATTAAGTACAGATCTTCGTAATTAATTAAGAGCACAAGTTTCCACCCCGAACAACAACCATGTTTTCTTGCCATCATTTTTTTGAAATTTTTAATGTACAATAGTTGTGAAATAGTTTATAAACGATACTACTTTTTAGATTTCTTACACTGGAACATGGGTTTCACGTCACTTCATAATAATACATTTTTGCCATTTCCGTCCATTCCATGAACCCAACACTCTCATTTGTGAACGATTTTTTTCAAACCCCCTAAAAAGGGGAACATATAGAAGTTCCTGAAATCCATCGGTTAGATTTTTCTTTCAGCTGGAAAATCTGTCTATCGGATTTAGTTTTGATACAAATTAGTAAAGAGACTGGGTAACTTTGTATGTTATGCGACTATGAATACTAGAATTACTTAAGAGAGTATTTCTTCTATCGCAGGATCATTACTTCAGCTGGCAGTGAAAGAGTTGATAAATCGGTAAGAATTTACGCCCATCGAATCTTGTATATGTTGTTCTTCTATTTTTGGCAGAAATATGGTATACACATGCTGAATCATATGAACATATCATGTGAATTGATGTAACACAGGTGGCAGTTTCCCTAATTAGTAATGTCAACTTCAGGATTCAGCAGGCGAAAAATTTTGCAATAGCACAAGCACAACAAGATGGCTGCACTGGAAATTTTAGAGTGATCGATTCGCCGTTTGGAAATTACTTTGTTCCTGTAGTTCCAACTCGGAAGGACCTAACTGCCTAGTTTCATTTTTGTAGTTGATTATCAAGAAACTATTTGCAGTTGCCATGTATAGTTCTAAACTTTATTCTGGATTTTTTTTTTAACTTTTTCTGAATTTCATATTAGCCAAAGATTTTGTTTGTATAAGATTATAGCATAGTTCTTCGGTATTAGCAATCATCCGCAGAGTTTGGTAGGAAAAAGAAATTCAAGTTTTAAAGCCATGTTTACTGATATGTAATGGACCGGAAAGGAATGGAAAGCAGGAAAACATGTTCATTTTCCTTCCATTTTGGAATCCTCCACAGCCTTGACGTTTCTTTCAACTGCGAATTAGGAAATATACCCCTAGTTTCTTATTGCATTCTACTTGTGTACCTTTTAATAAGCATATTTTTGCTGAAAGCAGCATGAATGATGTTCATTTTCATCTAATTTCTTAACATAGGGTAACTAATTGAAATCAACTAAAATAAATCTGATTCCAAGATGATGACTCCTTTTAGTTTCAGGCATTAAAAAAAAAACAAAAGAATAATGAATAAATATTGGTAAGTGGGTGCGTGGCAAGTGCAAATCAAGGATCTCAAGTGATTACTTATTAGGTTAGGCATGTAATCGCAAGGATTTCTTCTTCTTCTTCTTCATTTTTTTTTTTTTTTTTTTTTAATAATAAACATTGTAGTGTAGAAAAATAAGAGAGCCATAATTTTTCTAGTCAAGCAATTGAATTTGAAAACTGGCTATCTTCTAGCTTTAATTAGCCTTCATTCTTGACAAAGACAAACTAATAGCCTCTTTCAAGGACCTGAATCGGCTCGTTTTCCTTTACAGCAGGCCCGTCAGTAAAATTAATATTGAAAACATAGCCCAATCACTTTTCTTTTCTTTTTTTTCCCCCCCTCCCCTTATCGGACGGTTTTTTTAAATTATTATTATTTCTATTTTACAAACCAGCTGCATTTTTTTTGCCCATGTATTTGACTTTACAGACTTGTTTTTTTGTTTCTCAAAAAAAGGGTGCAGCCAGCATTTCTGAACTTTTGTGATATAATATAATGGATCATTTAATTTCACTTTTGGTCACGGCTCCATATACTATTTCATCACAGTTCTAAGATGTTTTTAGTGATAATCATGTGGGACCTGTTCCCAAATCATATACCATATGGACGATTAAGCGGCAGAACAAGTTACAAATGGGGCCCACTATTCGACAGGTATCGAGAGTGACTATCTAAAGACCACGCGGGTCACACATGATACCACATCGGTCATTGGGCTGTCCGAGGTTAGGGCCAAGCCCACCACAGACCTTGGATAGACTCAGCCCAGTCTGACCCTTACCTCGACAGCTGGGGGGTCGGAAGCCCAAGGGTCTTCCACCAGAATACAATGGAAAGCAACTCACAACTCTAGACCCAGACAGAGCATTTAATGCGATCGTGGGTAGGTATGTGCACGGGGCAAGCCGTCCTGACAGAACGGCGATTTGTCCAAATCTCACCCTTGACAGACTCAAACCATAGGAGGCGGCGGAAACCAAGCTACAGCGATACAGAGGAGATCACGGTAATCTTGACCCGTGACCTCTGGAAAAAACTTTGAGGAGAAAGGTACTCAGTTTTGAGATTGAGAACCGGGTGGTTCACAATCTCAGGACTATATATATATGAGCCATGCGTTCCCGAGAAGGGGCATGTACACATACAAAAAGAGATATTTAAAAGTTTACGAGTAAGAAACAAAGATATACTCATATATAACTAAATCCTTGCTACCCTGAATCAAAGAAAGACCACTGACTTAAGCATTGGAGAGTCTTTGTAGGTGGCTACCCCCACCTCTCCGACCCTGCCTGAAGTTCAAAGCACTTTGGAATAGCAAGGACACATGGACAGTTGGAGGACACAGTATCAGCGGTTCAAAGACAGTGGACGGCTGGTGAGAAACCGACCCAACAGTTTGGCGCCATCTGTGGGAAACGGTTGAGCGCGAGAAAAAGAGTAGGAGACTCACGATCGCGCTCTCCCCGAACAAAAGGCCATACAACGTCGGATGGCACCATCGAGAATGACAACCAGGAGCACACGTCCCGACGCCGAAGGGAGCTCCCGAGAAGCACGACTAGATCTGGAGCAAAAGCTGGATCAGATGCTCACCGCCCTGACAGAAGCAAACCAGAAGGCAGAGATGGCACATGAGGCCGTCCTGGGTTTAAGGAACGAAGTCGTAGAGGTACGCAGAGACAACGCCCGTCTCAAAGGGCTACTGGTAAGCGAAGCCAGGAGCCAGCGGAGAGAAGATTTTGACGAAGAGATCCAACAAGAATTCGGAAGCCAATCGCGAGGGAAAGTCCCCCCCTCCTCCATCTGGATCGCGGATGTAGGGGGCGCGGCAAAGCCAGACGAGACCCCTCCAAATCGGGGCAGTGATGGGCAGAAGACGCCATGGAAGCCCAGGATGTACGCCTCCTGACTGGAAGCAAGAAATGATGGCGGAGTTGAGTAAGAGACTCGGGGCCCATCACAGCTAGACCCCCGACGATCTAGCAGAGCAAACTGTGTGAGGGATCAACCGGACGGCCTTCGCCGACTGGATCCAGATGGAGCCCAGGTCGAGAGACTTCATGACCCTGACCTTCAAGCCGTTCGAGGGGAAAACTGACCCCCTCGATCACATATACCACTTTCAACAAAAGATGACCTTGGAAACCAGGGACGAGGCTGTGACCTGTAAAGTCTTCTCTACGACCCTAGTGGGACCAACCCTGCTATAGTTCAGACAGCTCCCTAGTGGGTTCAATGATTTCTGCAAATTTTTCCTAAAGTAGTACGCGGGTGCCTGGAGATAGCAAAAAACCATGCGAGAATTTGACTGGTTGGAGCAGGCCGCAGATGAGTCCCCGAGAGAGTACCTATCGCGTTTCCTGGAGGTGATGTCCCTAGTTCATAACGCTGACTCGGTCCAAGCCGTAGGCTCGTTCATCAGGAGCCTCAGCCATGATCAATTCTATCGGACCATCTCCTTTTGAATCTTCCGTACAATATGGCGGACGTCCAGGCGAAGTCGAAAGGGATATTCAGGGTGCTGGAAAGCCACCAGAAGGTGCCCAAGACCTCTGCCACGAACGTCGCTGGTATAAACCCCGGCCCCACAAGAGGTGAAAAAGCCCTTACCAGACCAAGGGCCAACTCCGAAATAGGAAGCCCCCATTCGAGGCAGTCAAGAAGGTGGCAAAAGGAGGAAGAAGCCCCGCGACCCTCTGTCGAAGTATGAGCTCAACACGCCGATCGATATGATCTACCTCCAAAACAGGGATAGGGGCATCTTCAGAGACCCGCCCAAATCTGGCATCCCTGAGCACATGAAGAACAGGAATAGGTATTACCAGTTCCACAAAGACTACGGGCATGATACCATCCACTGCCGCAACCTTTATGCACAGGTCATGATGGTGATCCATGCCGGCAGGTTGAAACAGTATGTGAAAACCGGCGGAACTCAGCCGCAGGAAGACGTCTCCAGGCTTGAAAAGGGGAAGCAGACTCAGGCCTGAAAAGGGGAAGCAGACTCAAGCCTCTGGGTCAGGAGAGCAGACCCTGAGGATAGTGCCAACCATTGTGGGCAGGTCAGAGCCGACCTAGGATCAAGAGGAGAAGGAAAAATGCCTCAAAAGGGCTGAAAGAAGGGTGAAGCGCCTGAGGGGGATGGGTCATTCCGTCAAACATTTGATGATGGGAGAAAGCCACGCCTCTGCTGCCCCCATCGTTTTCACCTACCAAGATTTGACCACGGTATGCCTGCCTCACGATGACCCCCTGGTGATTAAACTGCAGATCAGTTCCGCGTTGGTCGGAAGGGTCTTGGTCGACGGTGGAAGCTGCGTCGATATCCTGTTCCTTAGCACATTCGAGAATATGGGCCTGGATCGAAGTGTACTCAGGCCAACCTATCAGCCACTATTCACTTTCGACAGCACTAAGGTCAGCCTCTTGGGTGTCGTGACCCTGAAGGTCTGCACTGCTGAGAGATACTTGGACTTGTACTTCGTCGTCATTGACTGCTAGTCCTCCTTCAACGTCATCATGGGAAGGAGATGGATCCACGCCATGAATGGGGTCACTTCCACCCTCCACCAGGTCTTACGATGTCTATCAAAGGATGGTACTTCTATGATAGACATCAAGGGAGACTAGTCCTTTGCAAGAAAGTGCTTTTCAACCACCCTGAGAGGAGCCGGCGCGAGTGCAAGTGCCTCGACCGGGGACGGATAGCAATCAAAGGACCACCTGCCAGCATACATGAAGCAGATCAAAGAAGAGTCTGATGGTCCAGAATCCACGATCGAGGAGCTGGTAGCGTTCCCTTTGAAAGAGGTAGAACCGACGAAGGTGGTTCTAATCAGGGCCTTATTGCCCGAGCAGCAGAAGAATGAGATGTTGGGATTCCTGAAGCAGAACGAGGACGTCTTTGCATGGTCCCACGATGACATACCCGGGATAGACCTTGCGCACACCTGCCACCGGCTGAACACAGACCCCAATTTCCCTTCAGTTAGGCAGAAACCCATAAGGTTCGCACCAGAGAAAAACAGGGCGATCAACAAGGAGGTGAAAAAGTTGCTGGAGAACGGTCTGATCAGGAAATGCGTGTACCCGTGTTGGGTCTCCAACCTGGTAGTGGTGAAAAAGAAAAATGGTGACGACCTATTTGCATAGACTTTACCAACCTGAACAAGGCCTGCCCAAAGAATAGCTTCCCCCTGCCAAGAATCGATCAAATGGTAGATACGACAACGGGATTCAACAGAATGAGCCTTTTAGATGCCTACTCTGGGTACAACCAGATCCCCCTGAACACGGAAGACCAGATCCACACGGCTTTTATCACGGAGCGTGGTCTGTACTGCTACAGGCGTATGCCATTTGGCTTGAAGAACGCGGGGGCAACCTACCAAAGGTTCATGAATAAGATGTTTGCCGGGCTACTAGGGAAGACTATGGAGGTCTATATCGACGACATGGTCGTGAAGAGCAGAGAAGATTCAGACCATCTGAGACACCTAGACGAATGTTTTCAGATTCTGAGGTAATATCGGATGCGTCTGAATCCCAAGAAATGCACGTTTGGGGTGTCCTCTGGTCAATTCTTGGGGCATATTGTGAGCAGGAGGGGTATTGAGGCAAACCCGAGCCAGCTGACCTCGATCGCAAATGTGCAGAGACCCTCGACCGTTCGGGAGGTCCAACACCTGGCCGGGAAGATAGCCGCTCTCTGCCTATTCATCTCCAAGATGTCCGACGATGCAAGCCTTTCTTCCAATGCTTGAAGAAAAGCTCTACTGTCATCTGGGGGGAGGAACAGGACAGGACACTGACAGATCTCAAGCTGTATTTGAGTCACCCACCTATCCTGGCTTCCCCAGCAGAGGGGGAGCGCCTGTACGCCTATTTATCAGTATCCGAAGTAGCGATCAGTGCCGTACTGTTCATTGAGGAAGATGGCAAACAGAAACTAGTATTTTATATAAGTTGCATGCTCCTGAATGCCGAGACGCGATATAGTGTGGCAGAAAAACTGGTCCTCGCTCTGGTCAACGCTAAAAAGAAACTTCGGCAGTACTTTGAGGCATACTCGGTCACCGTGTATACGGATTTCCCTATCCGGCAAATTTTAGCCAAGCCAGACCTATCGGGACGACTGACCAAGTAGGCCATCGAGCCGGGAATATACGACATCGAGTATCGGCCTCGAGCGGCGAAGAAAGGACAAGTCATGGCGGATTTCTTGGTGGAAATCGAATCCTTCGGCGAGCTACACGACCCATTTCAGATGTCTCAACTTCGCCCTCCTTCAGCCTGGACGCTCTATACCGAGGGATCCACGAATGCCTCAGGGTCAGGTATCGGAATAGTCCTGCAGACCCTAACGGGTCTCAGAGTTGAGAAGGCATTTAGGCTCAGCTTCCAGGCGACTAACAATGAGACGGAGAACGAGGCACTACTGCAAGGCTTTGAGCTGGCACTGCACTTCGGAGTGGAGAACATCGCAGTTAAGACCGACTCGCAGTTGATCGCAGGTCAGGTCAGAGGAAACTTCGAAGTAAAAGAACCAAGGTTGCACAGGTATTTCTCCAATGTAATGGGGGCAAAAGCTCGCTTTAGCAATTTTAATATTGAACCGATCCCTAGGGAGATGAACCAAAGGGCCGACGAGCTAGCTAAGAGTGCATCAATCGGGGGTACGGCCGGAAGCACAGAAGTTCTCCTAGAAGGTGAGAACATGGAGGACCCCCCGCAGATCCCTGCACGCCATGTGTTTGCAACCAGAACTGCTGACGAAGGGTGGATGAAACCCATCACCCAGTATTTAACGTTGGGAAACTTGCCCGCGGACCCTCGAGAAGCAAGGTCAGTCAGGTTGAAGGCTGCCAGGTACTCGATGGTAGGGGAACAACTATACAGGAGATCGACAATAGGTCCGATGCTGCGGTGTATAGGTCCCGTCGAAGCACAAAAACTGATGGAGGAAATCCACGAGGGAGTATGCGGCAACCACTCTGGCGGATGCAGCCTCGCCCACAAGGCTCTAACGGCCGGATACTTCTAGCCATACATGATGACAGAGGCGGCCCGATTCGTCAAGAAATATGATAAGTGCCAGAGGTTCGCCCCAATGAAACGCCAGCCCGCGGAGGTACTTCATTCGAATATAACTCCTTGGCCGTTTGCCAAATAGGGTCTGGACATCGTCGGGGAGCTCCCCAGAAGTCCAGGAGGAAGGAAGTACGTCCTGCTGGCCACAGATTACTTCACTAAATAGGTAGAGGCTGAAGCCTACGCGACCGTTAGTAAGGCAGACACAATTAACTTCATCTGGAAGAACATAATCTGCCAATTCGAGATCCCGAAAGAGATACATGTCGATTCTGGCACACAGTTCCAAAATGCTAAGTTCAAGGAGTTGTGCGAGCTGTATGATATAAGGCTCAGTTTCTCTTCCGTGAACTACCCTCAAGGGAATGGCCAAGCAGAGGCAACGAACAAAGCCATATTCAGCAACATCAAAAAGAACTTACAGGAGGCTTAAGGCAAGTGGTTAGAAGAGCTGCCAGCTGTTGTGTGGGCCCATCGAACCACGGAGCGGAGGTCAACTGGAAGAATGCCATTCGCCATGGTCTACGGCCCAGAGGCTGTGATTCTGACGGAAGTCGGCCTCCCGACCCTCCGCTCCGAAGTGGTGAGAGATTCCCTCTTAAACTAACGCCAGCTAAGCCGCAACACAAACCTCCTGGAAGAAACGAGAAACATGACCCTGGTCCACCTGACTTCATACCACCAGCAGGCTAGGTCCTACTTCGCAAAAAAAGTTAGTGCTCGACAATTTAACGCCGGGGATTGGGTCCTGAAAGTCAGAATAGGGAATTCCTCGAAACTAGACTCCAATTGGATCAGACCCTATGAGGTGATCAAAGCACTCAACAATGGTGCGTATGTCCTGAGAGAACTCAAGACTGGGAAAAACTTACCGAACACATGGAATGCTCAGCACTTGAAAAAGTATCACGTGTAAGACACATGCATATGATGTAAGACCATGTGAATGCTTATATTGTTGAAAAGTTTAAATCCAAAACAGGTCAAGTTCCCTTTTTGCCACATGGATTCATCTTTTGGATTGCTATGGAAAAGGGGTCTGCCCACAGTGGCAGACCCCATGCACTATTCACGCGTGAGACACATGTGAATGCTTATATTATTAAAAAGCTTAATTCCGAAACAGGTCAGGTCTTCTGCCACATGGAAAAATCATACCGGGTTGCCACGGAAAAGGGTCTGCCCACAGTGGCAGACCCAACATTTTATTTGCACAGGCAAAAGATCATACCAGGCTGCTACGGAAAAGGGTCTGCCCACAGTGGTAGACCCAACGTTTTATTTGCACAGGCAAAAGATCATACCAGGTTGCTACAGAAAAGGGTCCACCCACAGTGGCAGACCCCACGCCTCAGTTGCACAGGCAAAAAATCATACCGGGTTGCCACGGAAAAGGGTCTGCCATAGTTGCGGACCATACACACTACTCGTGCAATCAACGATCGTACTATGGGGATCACGTCGCTTGTTGACGACCCGAGAAAATGTACGAAGAGGAAAGAGCTGCGCAACCAAAAACTTGCCAGCAGACCTTGAAAATGATCATACTGTGGGGATCACGTCGCTTGTCGACGACCCGAGAAAACGTACGAAGAGGAAAGAGCTACGCAACCAAAACTTGCCAGCAGACCTCGAAAATGATCGTACTGTGGGGATCACGTCGCTTATNTTGCCAGCAGACCTCGAAAACGATCGTACTATGGGGATCACGTCGCTTGTCGACGATCCGAGAAAGCGTACGAAGAGGAAAGAGCTGTGCAACCAAAAACTTGCCAGTAGACCTCGAAAATGATCGTACTGTGGGGATCACGTTGCTTGTCAACGACCCGAGAAATCGTATGAAGAGGAAAGAGTTGCGCAACCAAAAACTTGCTAGCAGACCTCGAAAACGATCGTACTGTGGGGATCACGTCACTTGTTGACGACCTGAGAAAACGTACGAAGAAGGAGGAGCTACGCAACCAAAACTTGCCAGCATACCTCGAAAACGATCGTACTATAGGAATCACATCGTGCAATAAAATGATTGCCGATGGCCCGAGAAAACGTACGAAGAGGGAAGAACTATGCAACCAAAAAATTGCCAGTAGTCCTCAAAACAATCGTACTATGGGAATCACATCGCGCAATAAAACGCTTGCCGATGACCCGAGAAAACGTACGAGGAGAAAAGGGCTGCCAACCCAAAAGCTTGCCAGCAGACCCCCTGAGGAACTTTTTGGCTTTACGAAGAGCTAAAGGAAAGCAGAGTCGGGATCCACACGTTGGAAGTGGACCCTCCCTAAGGAACATTTTAGCTATACGAATGGCTAAAGGAAAGCAGGGTCAAGATCCACCCGTTGGAAGTAGACCCTCCCTAAGGAACGTTTTAGCTATACGAAGAGCTAAAGGAAAGCAGGGTCTACCTAAGGGATAGTTTATTTGCGCATGGGCAGGATGTGAATGGATTTGGAGTCTACCCGTTGGAAGTAGTCCAGTACCAGACCAAACGTGAAGACAGAAATTAAGATTAAAATCTGTTTATTATGTCCTAAAAATACAAAGCGCATGGTCAACAGTGGCGTGCGCTCATAAGCCCTATTTACGGGAGGCAGGTCATAAACGGACTCGTAGGGAGACATCGGAGTGGTAGTGCCCTGTTTGTTTTCAGTAAGAGCCGAGCCCAGGCATTCTCCTTTGCAACGACGGGTCCAAACAATGGTCGACCAATCCCTGGAGCTGGTTTTGAGTGCGGTCCCATTTGGGGTCGGAGAAGTCCAGTCACACGCGCGGGTTGAACTCGGCCAAAACAAGTCATAACAGATACTATACCTCCGTAAAACCGGATGAGTCAAAGCTTGCATCCCTATCTCTGGAACTAATCTTGACAGTCATGGCTCGAGGAGGACTCACTAATAGTCCGAATCCACAATTATTTATACAGACGGCTACAACAAGGTTTAACTTTACCCCGGACGCGATCAACAAAGAAAAAGAAAACAGACTAAAGAGAATTGCACTGTTCTTATTATTTATACGGAGGGTTATAACGAGGGTTAGCTTTACAAATGTACAAAATTTGGGACCCTAATTACCTCCGGCCAGGGGAGCGCGACCAGTCCCGGCGCTTGGACTAGCCTCGGTGGAGGGTGGCGTACCAGGGTCGGATTCATCACTGGATATAATGACCGCACCAGACCCTTTACTAGTTGAGACCCCAAGACCAGGCTGACCATTAGGGGCTTTCAAAGTTCAATCTGGTAGACTAGAAATGGGGATAAGCTCTTTGGCACCAGAGGCGGATGTAGAGGGCCCGTCCTTTTCCGCAGCAAGCATCTTTAGCACGTCAGTAGGGTACGTGATGCTGATCTCATCCCCAAACTGCTGCATGTAGTGCTTGACGGAATAGTGGTCTCTCTCGACGCATTTCTGCTCGTCAAACTGGTCTGGCATTACCACCTCAGCGTGGCCTTCGAATTCTCTATTCTCCGAGCTAGACCTGTAACTTTCTGTAGAAAGGATATCCACCTGCCTTTGGTACCTCGTTTTCAGTTTTTTCGCGTCTGCCAGCCTATCCCTCAGTGCCGCCAGCCTTAGCTCCGCTTGCCACTGCGATAAGTCGACCAAAAAAGTGTTAATATTGGCAAGGTCCTCGCCGTGTTTGCGAGACATCTCTACATGAGCACCCATCAAATTTTTGTGATCCAAGTAGAGATATCAATTTACCTCGTTGGACCGGTCAAGTCTACGTTGCCGGGAGTGGGCCTCTAGCTTGGCTTTCGCCTTGGCTTTCCTTGCTTCTTTGGCATCATTAACAGCCCTGTCACGAGCGATGAAAGCCAGTCCCATCTCTGCCCCCCCGCTCTGCAGTTCTTGCTCCTTGACCCTTAGCTCGTTTTGAGCTAGTCTGGTGGCCTCAGATTGAGCAAGTTTGTCGGCCTCCGCCTTGACCAGTCTCGTAGCCAGCTCCTCGCGCCTGGTCCTCTCGACACTCAGAGCGTAAGCCACCGCGCTGCTGACCCTCGCCTTGTCGAGGCTCAGATATAAATCGAAGTCAGACCTCAACTCGGCAAGGGTGGCCTCGCTGCACTCGGCCAGTACAGAGCGGGAGCTCAGCTCCTCGGTCAAATCTCTGACGTGAGAGGAACAGAAAGACCGGATGGCGGCCAGCTGCAAGTTAAACAAAAATGGGGGGGCCAGCATTTAGCAAGGATACTGAGAAACATAGAAGCAACCGAATGGACCAAACTTGCGCGAAGGTACGGCTGGTGACAAGCTCGACGTTCTCCAAAGAGAGCACCTCCAGCTCCAGCTCTGCGGCTGGACCCTCTCTTTGGGCATAGCCCGTGCCTGAGGAATACGACTCCGCCCTGCTAGTCGTGAAGTCACCTCTCCCCCAGCTGGGCATGCCCCCGAAGCACCGGCGGTAGGGACAGAGGAAAGCTGAGTGCCACTGAGAGCGCCATCGGCCACGGCGGGAGGTGGTGCATCTCCTCTTGGTGGGCCGCTGTGCACAGACCTTCTTCTCCTTAGAAGGGTCAGCGTGGCCCCGTCGTCATCATTATCAGACGAGGGGCAACCCTGCCCCTCTTCTCCGCCCAACCCTCTTCTTCGTTAGATGAGCCGACCTCGTGGCGCCGCTTTATTGGGACCAGGGGAGGGGAAGACAGCCGAGACTTCAACCTCGGAGCCCCCCACTGAGCTCGGTGATCTCCCCACCGAGGCAAGTAGCACCCAATTTCGAACCGGAGTCAGGAGTGGATGAGATTGGTGCAGTAGACTCCCCAGGCAGACTCAGGGGCATCCCCTCACCGTATACGGTCCTTGTGGCAGACGTTTCCCCGGATGGAGGTCTGCCTGCGTCAGAGCAGGGGACCGCAGGCACTTCATCTTCTGAGGGCACCACGAGATGCTGGCCAACGGGTGCCTTGGGGCGAGCCTTATGTCCCGCGGCCCCCCCTTGATGGGGGAGGGGTCTGCCGATGGGCCCGTCTTAGAACCTATAAAAAACAAGCAATATATTTAGATCACGGTCGTAACCCGATCGAAGAAGCTCAGGGATGCAGAAATGAACCTACCTCTAGCCTTCTTAGGGGCAGCGGATTCTTCCCTATGGAGCCTGATGTACTCCTCGGCCACGAACCTCATAGTCTCTTCGAGCTCGTGGCTAGTCGGCGCCACTAGGTCGTTGGAGCCCTTCCAACTGGCTTGAAGCCGTAACCTGATGACCCACCATGGCGATGCGGTCGTGCTCGTCCTGGCAGAATCGGTTCAGGATAGAGGCATCAAGTCGGCTCCGCAGGTGCTTCGTGATGACCCAGGTGTCCAGGGGGAAGGAAAGGTATGAAACCATCCTGGGCATCATATTCATCACCTGGGGGTTGAGGGTGGCCTGGATGTGCCGGCAGTCCTCAGGGGATCCGAAGATGACGATCCCTTCCAGGCCTTTGAGCCGCCTCGCTAATAAATGCGGCTTGAACGTATTCTCTTCTGCCGAGCCTGCACAAGACAAAATAACGTGAGCAATTACAGACGAGGAGAATGCAGACCCAAAAATCACGACCTAGCACTTACTCTGCAGGAAAACTGAGGGAATTTGGAAGTGCTCGCCATTCACCCAAGGGGATCACCACGCCCCTCCAATGGCGTATAGCCTAGTGTGGGAGTCCCATTGTTTGTCTGACCTCGACAAGCCCCAGAAGATGTGACGTCACGGGAGCGGTTGGAGGTAAAAGGTGGGGTAGGAACTTTTCTTGGGGATGAGGGTGAGTTTGTAAACATAAAAAACCACCTTCAGGTCGATATGCAGGTTATAGAGAATGGACAGGGCAGAAAGCCCCATCAGAATCATAACCCCGTTTGCGTTTAACTGCATCGAATGGATCCCTGTTAAAGCGAAGAATTGGTGGATCAGAGGAGGAAGAGGGAATCACAGCCATTCAAGATGTTTTCTGCCCAAGATAATAGAGCCTTCGGGGGCAGAGGGACGAATATACCAATCCGCGGGGCCCTCGACCCTTTGCAGCGTCACTCCACCGGGGAGGCAGAGCTGTCTCCTCAGTTAATCTAACTCCAAATCCACGATGGGGTGCAATTCCTGATCTTGACCCGAAGCCGCTGTTCTAGATACGATCGAAAGAGCAAAAGTCTCTAGAAAGTAGGAAGCCGGAAACCTTAGGATTTTATAAGGCTAGAATAATTGAAGATTTTAGTAAAGTAGCAAATGAGCGTAATTGCGGCTTTTATAGAGGGGGAGTCGAAGAGTTTTTCTGAAAAAGGGGAGAGCAAAGGAGACCAAACAGTCGGAACTTTGAAATTTTAAAAAAGTTTTGTGACATGGGATGGCGTGCCTCCACGTCGGCAAGGGGGAGCCACGTGCATCCCCCGGATTGGAAGAACAGATAAACGATTTCCCCACTT
The DNA here is from genome assembly GCA_002914805.1 of Parasponia andersonii. Taxonomy (NCBI): domain Eukaryota; kingdom Viridiplantae; phylum Streptophyta; class Magnoliopsida; order Rosales; family Cannabaceae; genus Trema; species Trema andersonii. The sequence goes on along the minus strand of JXTB01000336.1, from coordinate 468,041 downwards.
GACGGATACGAATCCATCAAATAGGGAAATGGGGGCAGTTGTGGGACCCGTTCTCAAATCGTACACCACGTGGATGATTAAGCAGCAGAACAGGTCACAAACGGGGCCTACCGTCCGACAGGTGTCGAGAGTGACTAGCTAAAGGCCACGTAAGTCACACATGATACCACATCGGCCATTGGGCTGTCCGAGATTAGGGTCGAGCCCATCACAGACCCTGGATAGACTCGGCCCAGTCCGACCCTTACCTCGATAGCTGGGGGGTCGGAAGCCCCAAGGGTCTTCCACCAGAATACAATGGAAAGCAACTCATAACTCCAGACCCAGACAGAGCATTTAATGCGATATTGGGTAAGTGTATGTAAGGGGCAAGCTGTCCTGACAGAACAGCGATTTGTCCAAATCTCACCCATGACAGACTCAAACCATAGAATACGGCGGAAACTAGGCTACAGCAATACAGAGGAGATCACGGTAATCTCAGCCCGTGACCTCTGGAAAAAACTTTGAGGAAAAAGGTACTCAGTTCTGAGATTGAGAACCGGGTGGTTCACAATCTCAGGACTATATATATATGAGCCATGAGTTCCCGAGAAGGGACATGTAAGTATATAAAAAGAGATATTTAAAAGTTTACGAACAAGAAATAAAGATATACTCATATAGAACTAAATCCTTACCACCCTGAATCAAAGAAAGACCACTGACTTAAGTATCGGAGAGTCTTTACAGGTGGCCACCCCTGCCTCTCCGACCCTGTTTGAAGTTCAGAGCACTTTGGAATAGCAAGGACACGTGGACAGTTGGAGGACACAGCATCAACGGTTCAAAGACACATGGATGGCTGGTGAGAAACCGACCCAATAATCACTACTAAACGTAAACAAGTTTATTGGAAAATATAATTCTTCTTTTTTTTTTTCCCTTGACCCAGGGGCTAAAATATGATCTAGGCAGGTGGGATTTTATTATTACTACTATTTATTATTATTATTTTTTTCTGAAGAGAGGTTGGTGGGATTTCAAAACGAAACTACTTAAACTTGGAGTTGGAGAATTTGGTAGCGAATGCCTTGACATGTTTCCTATAATATAGTTAACGTATATGCATATGTATTTACGCAACTGTTTCGAAAATGATATAGAAGCTACTGTTTTCTTTTATCTTCTTGTTTTCTTCTTCTTCTTTTTTTTTTTTTGAAAAATGAAATGCCTAATAATATAGAAGCTATGGTCATGAAGTTGTCATCTTTAATTTCATCGATTTATTTTTACCCTTTTTGGGTCGAAAGAAAGGGGGAAAATAATAAAGCTCGTTTTGTTTCTTAGTTTGATATTTATGGTTGGTGCCCCTTGTCCAACATGTGATGAACCTACAAAAAAAAAAGAAGGAAAAAAAAAAATCAAAGAAAACGAAATAAATAATGATTTTCTTGAGCAAAAATGAAAATAGGATTTTATCTTTTTTTTTTATCTTTTTTTTTTTTTTAAGTTTTTCAGGAAAGGGTCTTAATATATTTGCATAGACTTTGTAATATAATTAAAAAAAAGTGATCTTTAATCTTTATCCCATAAATTAGATGGCCTTTCTAATTAGGATTCCAATTCTTTCTTTTTCACACTCTCCCAAAAATCCTAGACTAATTAAGAAATTTGGTTGATACATGAAATTGTGCCTCTTAGTTCAATTTCAACTCATCTTTTTAGTTTTTGATTTTTTTTGTTTATTATTTCTCTCTTTTCAATGCTTTGTATTTGTAAAAGAGAAGTTATTTTTTTTTTCTTTTCTTTTCCTTAAGAATTCAAATTTAGAAATCTCTACGTTGAAATAAATCAGGAGATGTAATTATCACTATGCTAATCTACAAACACGTAAAACCAAGTTTGTATATACTTACAAAAGTATTTCATTTGATTTATAAAAGTATTCTAGAATTTCTTTTTCTTAATTATATTTGAAACAGTAGTTTTTATTCTTTTAGATCTGAGATTAAGCATAATATTGGTTAGAAAATTCCATTTTTCGGAAGTGAAAAGGGAATATTGAACTTATTCTTTGCAAACAGGTTCCAACGTCCAAAGATTATGAGATGCCACCTGAAAAGAAAACAAAAATGTAGATAGATTCTTTACTATATGAATTTTTTTTTAAAAAAAAATTGATAAATTGGAATATATTCATTGTTGAAAGAAAATCCTTAGCATATTTTGTTGTAAGAAAATGATATGTAAAACGAAGAATCTCTTTTCTAATTGGAAAGAACCAGAAGTTGTACGATTAAGGGAATATAGATCAAATCGATAAATTCCCTACTCATAAATTTATAATCAATGGATTAATATAGGTACATTTGGCGTGATTTTTTTTTTTTCTCCAAATTTTCGTAAACTATGACTTGGGGTGAATTTTTTCCTCTCTTATCCAAAGAATTTACATCAAGCATTCACGACTCATGAGGAACAACATCCTCGAAAACGAAGGAATGACTGCATTTTTCTTATCAATAAAATAAATATATGCTTCTTAGCTCTATGGTAAAGTATGTAGATGATTTTCTTTTCTTTTTTTTTTTTTCTAAGTAAAGGTAGGTAGATGATTAGGTCAGTTTGTTATGGATGTAATTGTGCTCTGTCAGCAAGAAAAAGCTGTGAAAAAAAGTCTTAAGTGTCTCACAAATTACATTCATAAAAATTGTGTTGTTTAAAAGTAACATCTTAGTGTTTAGCATTTGGTAAACTATAGATTGATTATAAAATAACATTTTAGAAAATATTATATTATAAAAATAAAATTAAGTTAAAAAAAAAAATAAAACTTATCATACTTCTTAAACTTTACTTCAAATAGTGGTTCCATAGCATATTTAAAACATTCTAATTAAAAACAAATTACTAAACACCTTTCGTTTCATTTTTTTTAAAATTATTTTAAAAGCTAAAAACAACCTCCAATAGCAAATCCTGACAAACCCTAAACTTATAACATTCATCCTTTAAACTTAGAACATGTATCCTTTGAAAAAAAGACTACTTACACCTTTTTGGGATTGATTCTATATGTTGCTCTTAAAAGCGTTCAAAAAAAAAAAGGTGGAGAGAGATATGCATTTAGTAAGTTTATACTTTTAGTTAACATAATCTAAAAAATGTTATGTAGTTGTTATTTTAAGCAGAATTTGAGAATCAGTGTAAGATTTGTTTTTAAGAATTAATTCTACTATCATAGTACAAATTGTCTAAAATATTATTGTATATAGCACACACAATATATAATTTATTAAATACTCAAATGTTACTTTTAAATAGCGCATCGATTTATAAATTAAATTTATCAAATTTTTCTTCTTTTTTTTTTTCCTCACAAATGCTTCTTTCTCATAGTATATTTACAACATAGTTATAGTATAACACAATAATACTAAACTGGCCCTAAATAACTCTACATACTACAGTATTAGAGTTTCTTTAATCTCTTTCGATAAACAAAAAAGAATCTTAATACATTGTTAATATTAAAAAATATTGAAGCTTTTTAGCAAAATAATATGCAGTTAAAAAGATGATAGCCTAGGTAAACATAAATTACTTGAAGAAAAAAAACAATGTTCATAGCTGCTTTCTTTCTAAAGTAATTTACACATTCTTTACCTAGGCTATGATCATTTTCATAAATATAGTTATGATTGAATTAAAAAAATAAAAATAAATAAAAAATTCTAAAGTATGGAATTTTAGCAATTTAAATCCTGTATTTTGGTATATGCAAAAATTATACTTCTAGATTTTTTGCAAAAATTTATACACTTTGCACATGTTTTGAGTGACTTATGGTATTGCAAGTCAAAATTACCCCTTATATCCATGTTATTATACAACAAAATAAATGAAAATTGGGTTAAATATAGTAGTGATTCTTGAATTATACTCATTGTACCACTTTGCTTATCGAATTTTCAACTTATATAGTAATAACCCCTGAATTATGTAATTATTATATCAATAGTCTCTTTATCACAAACTATTAGTTTTTTTAATAGAAAATAGTCATGAACGATGCGTATAATTAGATATTATTTATTTGTATTAGTCGGAATCTAATTTTTAGCCATAATTATTATGCAATATGCTTTGTATAAGACTCATTTCTATTAAAAAATTTAATAGTTTATGAAAAAAAAGGTCATTATTATAACAATTGAACAAGTATTGGTATCTTACTGTGTAAGTTAAAAATTCAAAATCCCATTATTCACTATAATTATCAAACTATGTGCTCTGTAACGATTTAAATATGTTAAATATTTTACAGTTTGTAACAAAAAGATCATTATTACAATAATTACATAATTCGGAGACTATTATTATATGGGTTGAAATTTCATGGGACAAAGTGATACTAGAGGTATAATTTAGAAGCTATTAATATCATTAACCTGTGAAAATTTAATTAAACTAAAAATTTTGAAAAAAAAGATAGAAATAAAATGATATTAATTGTAGGTTTTAATTGCCTCAGTTCAAAGACTTAATTATTTTAGCAAATTTTTAATACAATTTATGTATTTGAAAATAATAATAAGTAAATCTCAATTCAATTTCAGTGTTAAATGAAAAAGAAATTTGTTATTTCTTACGCGAAGTGGACAAATTTTTGAGAATTTAAAATTTAGAGATATAATTTTATACAATTTAAAACATATAGTTAAAAAATTACAGAAAGTACACACTTAAAATATTTTTTGCATTTAACCCATATTTATTATTACATTTTTTGATGGTGGTCTAAAAAGATTTTTTTTTTTAAAAAAAAAAAGGTGTCCACTTCGACAAATATAGCATCTGACCAATCAATTATTGCCTCAAGTTTGAGCAATCGACACCCGATCAACCCCAAAACCCAGGGGTTCCGATCAACCAGCGTAGTAGGTCCCACTGGCTTAGTTTGACCAATAATGTAGTGCCACGCAATTAATGTCAATTCGAAATGACAAAAATCTGAGGACCAACACATGAGGAGGAGGAGGAGAAGGAGATTAGATGCCCGAGTAAATGGAGTTGTCCCACTTTGATATTGATTTGGGTTTGGGAACAAGTTGCTTTAGGACCACCTTTTGGATTCCCATCCGAAAGTGTTGAACCATCAGATTGGTGAATGTGCTCGATATGGTGGGTGGACCCTACGTAACTCGATATTTTGCCTTTGTGCACACCCTGTCTCCACCATTAGGCTTAAGTCATAACCCTACCATTAACGCATATTTCTATTATTTATTTTTTTAGAAAAACAGATATGAAAAGTATCGGAAGGTTCTTAGGTTATCTTATATTCTTTCGTTCTTTGTGTTTTAAACAATATAAGTAGGAAAGATCTCATTTCAATAATAGTAATTAATTTCACTAATGACTTGCAAATTATTCTCATCCTACTACTTTAGTATCTAAATTTTAAATTAAATTCTTCTGAATTTTGATATTATTTTACTATCAATCTTTCCATTATAAAATTATCAAATTCAAGATGTAAAATAGTAATTCACGGGCCAAGTGATACAAAAATCATAGTTCATAGTGTAAATTTTTCTTGATTATGCAAAATTCTAATATATATACAATCAATAATCCTAAATAATCTTAGAACTCATGATTTTCACAATTAAAATATAGGCAATAGACATGTTTGGATCTATTGCATTTGAACTTTAAACTGCCAATCATTTTTTGATACAGAATTCTCCCTTAATCCTTTGTACTTAATAATAATACGTTTAATGATAGAATACGTATATTTCTGACAATGGTTGGAGAGAAGACCAAATTCAATTTAAATACTTAAGGATATATTTTCCATCAAATATATCTATTCATAAGAGTTACATTATTTTGAAGAGTTACAACTCTTCATTGACCAATAAAAATTTAAATACACTTAATATTATTAAACTATTTAATTAATATTGATAAATACAATATTAATTTATTAAAATCATATAAGTGATATAAATAATTCTAACATTATCCTACTTAGCTTATGTGATATATTTTCTTTATGGTTTAATAAATAAACATAATATCCGTATCATAAATTTAAATTTCTTATTAGTTGGTCAATAACATATATTATAGTTGAGCCAAAAACTAAAGTGAGTCATGACGATCATATATCACAATTTCGATATAATCCATTCCATGTACAACAACATTAACTTTAAACCCAATATAAACTATACGTGAGAATATTAGTAATAGTCCAACATTAATGCCTATTGAAGACTATTCATGTTATTAGTAATCCAAACTAATCATGTATATAAAATAAGAAAACAGGAAATATCAGAAATACATAAATGAGCTCAAAATGTCAAATAAATAATCATAATATAAATATATGAACTATTATATCCAAGACCCATTCTTTTAACATGTTCACTAAATATCTTTGGCGCTAGCTCTTTAGTTAATAAATCTGCAATCGTTAGGTTTATGCTTAAATACTTAATTAATACCCTTCGTTTTTGAACTTCTTATTTAATGGCAAGGTATTTCAATTCTATATGTTTAGCACCTTTAGAATACTTGTAATTTTTTGAGAAGAAGACTGCTACAGCATTATCATAATAAATTTTGAGCGGTCTAGTAATACTATCGACAACTCCAAGTCTTGAAATAAAGTTCTGCAACTATATTCCATAAACTGTGGCTTCAAAGCATGCCACAAACTCAGCTTCCATTATAGATGCAAAAATGATAGACTGTTATCCACCTTTTCATGAGACTACTCCTCTAGCTAAAAGGAATAAGTAGCCAAAAGTAGACTTTCTTCTATCAAGATATCCAGTAAAGTCTGAATCTGTAAATCCAATCATCTCTAAATCACTTTTAGATCGCCTATAGGTGAGCATATAGTCTTTGTTTCTTGCAAATACCTTAGCACCTTCTTGGAAATTTTTCAATGATCTATTTCTAGATTACTTTGATACCTGCCCAGAATTCCGACAGCAAAACTGATGTCTGACCTGGTACAAATTTGTGCATACATTAAGCTCCCAACAATAGATACATAAGGAATATTTTCCATTTGTTCACGTTCCAATTCATTTTTTAGACATTACATGAGACTAAATTTATCTCCTTTCTGAATTAGAACTATTCATCTAAACATTTTTCCATCTTAAATCTCTCTAAAACTTTATTAATATATACTTTTTGAGACAATCCTATCTATCATTGAATATTTCAATTTCTATCACATAAGATGCCTTACTCATATCTTTCATTTCAAATTTCTTTGCGAGAAAATTCTTGGTTTGATGTCATAAACCAAGATTATTAGCACCAAGTAGTATATCATCAGCATACAAAATAAAAAATATAAACTTGCTCCCACTGATCTTTAAATACATACACCGATCAATAATATTTTCCTTAAATCCAAAAGATATTATGGTAGTGCTAGTCCTCGAGCAAAAGAAAGAAAGGAAACCTAAACTAAAATTCTAAATACCTAAACATGACCAAGTTATGACCTAGTTCGACTCTTAAAAATTGCCTTAAAGATTTCACATAATACAAAGCTCAAAAAAAATTTTTGAATACTGTAAATAGGTCTAGAATTTCAATTCAAATACTAATCTGATTCCACTATAGATTCCTTGAGTGTGTGTGTGCAAAAATAATTATACTTAATTACTTGCAACTCGGATCAGCTTATGCAAACAAGTCAATTATAATAAATCTTTACATAAAAATATATAAACTCTATAGGCCTGATTTTCATACTACTCTCTACTAATGTAGACTAACACTACACCAAAGAGTATTAGGACTTAATTAAGCTTATAACGTATGGCTAAGATAAAAGATAGGATAATAGATATTTTTGTAACAACCCCCGATCCCACATGCGTACGTAAGGATATTCGTAAAAATATTTAGTGAGATC
>JXTB01000336.1:433850-458318 GCA_002914805.1 Parasponia andersonii | reverse complement strand
TATACATTAAATAAAAGCTATTTGAAGTTTTAAATGCACAGTCAATTTGGCTCCGAAAAGCATGAAAAATGCATTTTACCGAAAAACTACTATTTGACTAAGTTATCAACAGATATGATTTTAATGCATGTTCGTATAGTATTACTATTAATAAATGTATTCTTTGTCCCTTTCACACACCAAGCTCTCTCTCTTTGAGGGTACTGAGCCTTTACACTGTATGGGAGCCCTTCCACAAATATTAGTACAATAATACAGATCATTTAACAATCAGAATGAGTAATTTACCATGAAAGTGATACTAGTTGCTTGATATGTCTATTATGCAATATGAATATGTTTATTATTGGCTTATTATGTATGTGAGAATCTTGGGCATCACAATTTTTGTGGCTCAAATCACCCTAAGCACATAGGTTATTCTCAGATCTTTATACTACTTAACTTATCACCTTGTTGGCATAACACCCTTAAACTTATTTTTTTACTTTCTTCTTTCACTCTACATAATTCCATTTACAAGCTACTATACCCTAAATTTATGATTTTCAATTTTTTTTTTCTTTTATTTTTTTCACTACACATTTTTTTTTCTTTTTTTCTTCATTTTTTTTTCTCATGCACAAGGGTATAGTACTTTCTCTTTTTTTTTCAAAATAATTTCGAAACCACCCTTCCTCCCAAATTATCACATAACTCAAAATAATTTCTACCAAAATCACAATTACGCTCATAGGTGCAAGGCAAAATGTTGGAAATAATTTAAAAGCTAGGCTAAAAAAATAGGTATCAAAGAAAAGGTCAAATTAGGCTCAAAGAGGTATACTAGGGATATAAGTAGTATCAAAGGTAGGCTTGACAGGCTCAAACGATCCAGAGGTGGCCTAAATCATATCTCTAATGCAATGCAGTCTAGAATTTTGCCACAAGTAATAATCAAATAAGTTCTAGAGCTTATTAATGAGATTTTAAAGATGTACCTAATTCACATAAACTTTCTCTAAGTAAGTAAAAAAAATTAAATGCAACCATTCATGTGCTCAAAATATTCAAGGAATCATAAGCAAAACTAAACTAATATAGAATCAAACATACAGAAAAAATTAGCATTCATCATTCTTCTAAGAATCCTATTCAGTCAAATTAAGTTCTTATCATTGACATTCGATCATCAAATTAGGTCATAACCAAAAAAAAACTAAACTCTCTTTAAAAAAATATATTTTTTGATTTTTATTTAACTTTCTACTCCCAAACTTAAAATCAACATTGTCTCCAATGTTAAAAATAAAAGATAAGGTAAAAGAAAACTCCCTCGGATTTTTACATGAAGATGGAGGCTTTTAGTTGAGTCGTTGAAATGCATATGTCGACTCCAAAACTTATGCAAGAACCTAAAACACACAAAACAAAACAAAAAAAAAGAAACAAAATATAACAAAAAAAAAAGAAACCTAAAAATTCAAAATCAAAAGAAAAAAATAAAATAGTTATAGGTTGCCTCCCAAGAAGCACTTAATTTATAGTCATCAGTTGGACTCTTTTTCTTGTTAGGGATGTTCGTAAATGGATGGAAACAGTGTAGAAGAACTATTCCCATGTTATTCTATCTTCGGCTTTCTCTCAAGGTAGTATGATAAAGCTTCTGAATAGCTTGTATATGCCATGACATTTGCTTTTTCCTCTATACTGGATTAGCAGATATGCTCAAAATTGTAGGAGGTTCTTTTGGATGCCCCGTTTTAACTATTTTAGCCACATGTTTCTCCAAAATATCAACTTGAAAGCAAGAAGTCAATTCGGGTGGGTATTTAGTTGCATTAAAGATATTAAAGACGACTTCTTCATCTTGTACTCGCATTGTTAATTACCTTTTTGTACGTCAATAAGAGCCCTCCCAGTAACAAGAAAAGGTTGACCAAGAATAATAAGAATTTCTTGGTCTTCTTCTATGTCAAGCACTAAAAAGTCTGCTAGGAATATGAATTTTTCGACTTTAATGAGCATATCCTCAACAATATCTCGTGGATACTTTATAGACCAATCCACTAATTGCAAAGAAACAGTTGGTTTAGCTTTCCCTAAACTTAATTTCTTATATACCGAGAGTAACATTAGGTTGATAGTAGCACCAAGATCACATAGAGCTCTGTCAAATAACGAATTCCCAATGGTGCACAGAAGATTAAAAATCCCGGAGTCATTTAGCTTTGGTGGAAGTTTTTTCTGTAAGATTGCACTGTACTCCTCAGTAAGTGCCACTATTTCATACTTCTCCAGCTTCCTTTTGTTAGAAAAAATTTCTTTCAAGAACTTTACATAATTAGGCATTTGGGCTAGAGTATCCGCAAAGTGTATGTTTATGTGGAGTTTCTTGAAAACTTCTAAAAACTTTGAGAATTATTGATCTAACTTCTGTTTATTGAACTACTGAGGATATGGAATTGGAAGGACATATGGCGATGGATTGTTTGCTGGAAATTCCGAAAAATAAATTTTGAAAAAGGATTTTTCTGAAAATGATTTCTGCAGTTTTGTAAACAAATCAAGAACGCAGCAAAATAAGTATTTTAAATTTTTTTTGAAATTTTACAAAACAAAAACATAGGTTCGTTGATCTAACATAAATCAATTCATGGATCTTGGTTTAGATAAAACCTAGAAGTGCTTCACAACCATTGAGCCTTCCCATCTATTCTCTAGAGCCCGTTGAATAATCCAGTGTGTGGACACCTTATTGATTCCTAACAAGAGATGAGCGAACAATCCGGAAGACAATCTTCCTTCTCCTAGAGTGCACGTCTACGACCATGGGTATCTCTCCCTTAGCGGCCATAAACGAACACGGGACTTCTCCTACGACGGCTTGTCTCTCCCACTCTCTTTTTTTCTCTCTGTCATATGAAAATGTATAGTTATTATGCATGAGTGACGTGTAGACCACTTAGAGTGTCTTAAGAGAACTTTTCTCTTAAGTATTTAAAGAGATATAAATCCTAATGAGCTTCTTGGGCTCAACTGACCATTCAATTAGTTATTGGGCTATGTGTGAGCTAGACAGGGGACTTTATAGATCCAAATAGTCTAAGCTCTAATGGGCCAACTATCCATAATCATAATTAACTCTTAATTATGACTGGACCATGTCCATTAATATTAGGGCACTTTACTATAGGCCCAATATTGCACTCTTAGACTAAATGTTATATATTTTCTGTGAAGCTAATTAATACTTTAATTAACTTGATCCATTTAGTATATACTATACCTGCAAATATATCCCCGATGCAATGCCGTACTAGTGGGGTGAAATTACCGTATTACCCTTCTAGTATATTTACCTTTGAGTTGTCATTTTTCATCTAATGAATAATAATTGACTACGGTGTTTATAACTGCCCATACAAACACAGTCAAATTCATAAAGTGAATACCTAGCGCCTGGTTTTTTATTATCTAAGTCCTTAAAAAAACTCAAAGTGACATTATATGCATGGTATCCAAATCATAAAAGACGTTCTCGTCAATTCACAAATCTTATCTTCCAAGGTACCGGAGTTCGAACCATATAATCGGAACTAGTCCTTTAGTAAGTCAAAAAGATAAAACTCATGAAAGCAAGTCCGACAATCACTAGGATTAACGTAATCTTGCAATAGTGCTAGATTAGTGATAGAAGGAATATTAAGTTACGGCACTTAACCTCAAATTCTATTTTCACTTGGTCCAGTTCAATGCACTTATAACTTTCTTATAATGCACTAGTGTTTCTATCTGAAGTCAGACACTTCGATGATTGGAGTTCATCAATCCCATTGAAATAGACAACACTACATTCTATGGCAAAATAAAGCATTCCATCTTTATTTGCAGAATGTGAACTTTTAATTTAGACATAATGAAATAAAGAATTTAGTCTCCCACATGTGAACACTTCACACGAACAATTATTTATTACTCATTATTAGTCATGGAAACTTTTAGACGTTTGTATAATAGAAAACATAAACATCACATGTATATTATTGGGACATAATATGGAATTTATTAATAACAAATAGATAACACTTAAATCTAATAAATATTGTTTAAAATACTAAACAAAGAAACTACTTTCTTGGGCATATTCCCAACATTATTCGGGTACAACTTGGATTTTGGCTTTGTTGGCTTAACTTGACTTATCTCGGATTGCCCCTGATGTCATGACTATTATTCTTGATATTGACCTTTTGTGCTCGGAGAAGGTGATAGTGGAAAAGGTGGTGGGGTAATGGAAATTGGTTTGCTCGGTTGCTTCACTTGTTTCGCACTCCTGATAGTTATTACATTACATTGCTCCTTTGGTGTTCATCTTGGTGTCACTCGGAAAAGAACCCTGAGGCCTTGTGGAAAGCGTGTTGGAGATCTAGCTAATTTAGATTTCTAAATTTTTGATAGACGCATCAGTCCTCGCCATATATTGATTTGTCTTCTCTATAAGTTGAGCTAGAGCATCTTCTAAATAGACTTTACTAACTTGAGGCTGAGGTTGATATCCAATCGGTGGCCTTACAACATTATCATTATTTCTCCATGAAAAATTTGGATGGTTATGCCATCCCGGATTATTAGTGTTGGAGTACAGGTTGTTTTGTTGCCGGTTGACATTCCCCACAAAGTGTGCTTGCTCAGGCTAATCAAAGGAATTACTATCTTGGCAGTTACCACTGGCATAAGGTCCACCATATAAATTACATCTTTTAGGAATAGAGTAAATAGCATCGAATCGCTATGTTAATGAAACAACTTGAGCTGTAAGTGTATCAACTTCATGTGCCTCATAGGACTTTTTCGGTGTCAAGCATTCAATTGGCCATTGATAAGCATTAGCAGCCATCTCTTTAAGTAATTCATAGGGCGATTCTTCAAACTTTCCCATTAATGAACCTTCTACTGCTGCATCTACAAAGATTCTAGTCAAGCCACTTAACCCATTGTAGAAGGTCTATAACTGTAACCACTTAGGAAGTCTGTGATGCGGGCACCAACTCAACATATCTTTGTACCACTCCTAGGCTTCATATAATGACTCTCCATTTTGTTGGGTTAAAGTAGTAATATCGTTCTGCATCTTCGCTATTTTTATTGGTGGGAAAAATTTAGATAAAAAAAGCTAAGCAAGAGCATTCCATGTAGTGATGGTCCCACGTGGTAAAGAGTTTAATAAGCTTTTGGCTTTGTCCTAAATTGAGAATAGGAACAATCTCAGTATAATGGCATTATTAGTAATGCCATTATGTTTAAAAGTCTCACAGATCTCGAGAAAAGTGGCAATGTGAGCATTGGATCATCGAGGGGAGAATCGCTAAATTGATTAGCCTTCACTATCTGAATAATAGCCGGCTTGATCTCAAAATTGTTGACTTGTATGGTCGGACGTCTAATCCCTGAGAATGTCTCATTAGCTGCAGGTAAAGCATAGTCACATAATGCCCGATTATTTATGATTGCTTCTTGTCCCCTTGCTGAATCGTTTCCTTGGTCATTAGCCATAGGATCTTGTTCTAGTCTAGAAGCCTCTCTCTTTTCTTTTTTGTTCTTTCGACACATTCGCTCAATCTCAGAATCAAAATGAAATAGATTTACTTTTCTGAACTTTCTCATACATTGGCCTTATTCATCCTAAAAACAAAAGTAGGACACTAAGTAAATAAAAATAATAATAAAAAAAATCAAACTAAAATTAAAGTTGCTTAGTATCGATATTAATAAAAAATCAAACAATTCTTGGCAACGGCCCCAAAAACTTATAATCAAGGATTAAAAAAAAAAAGAGAGAGAGAAAATACTATACCCTTGGGCATGAGAAAAAAAGAAAAATTAAATAATGAAAAATTAAAATACCATTGTGAATTATAGTAATTTCATAAATAACAAGTTTGAATTATAAGGTATAGTTTTTCTCCTTTTTTTTTCCCTCATTTGCAATAGGTATGTTTATATAGAGTTTCTTAAAAACTTCTAAAAACTTTGAGAATTGTTGATCTAACTTCTGTTAATTAAACTACTGAGGATATGGAATTGGAAGGACATATGACAGTGGATTGTCTAGGAATAACTTGGATTTTGGCTTTATTGGCTCAACTTGTCTCGTCTCAGATTGCCCCAGAGGTCGTAACTACTATTCTTGATATTGACCTTTTGTGCTCGAAGTAGGTGATAATAGAGAAGGTGATAGGGTAATAGAAATTGGTTCGCTCAGTTGCTCCCCTTATTTCCCACTCCTGATAGTTATTGCATTACTTTACTTCTTCGGGTTTATCTCGGTATCACTCAAAAAAGAACCATAAGGTCTTGTGGAGAGTATGTTGGAGATCTGGCCAATTTGGATTTCTAAATTTCTGATAGATGCATCAATCCTCGCCATATATTGATTTGTCTTCTCAGTAAGTTGAGCTAGAACATCCTTTAGAGAGACTTTATTGACTTAAGGCTGAGGTTAATATCCAATCAGTGGCCTTACAGCATTATCATTATTTCTCCATGAAAAATTTTATCATAAAAAAATTAATTTAATGAAAATAAATCTAAGATGTCTAATTTTGCCATAACTAATCCACTCTAAAATTTCTTATCTCATTAGTCTTAAATTATTCCCCTAGTTAATAGTTGAGATTTTCTAATTTATTCACTATTCTTTCTTGAGTTCAAGTAAAAATACTTTAATTATCAATTCATTATATTCCCATGTGAATTAAACTAATTAAGAATTCATTAAGATTTATGGAAACTCATATAGCGAGTATACAAACCATGTAAATATATTCATATTTCACATATAATCTATGGCTTTCAATCTAATAAACTAGACACATAAATCTCCTTCCGGTTTCATTATGATTAATAAATCATCTATTTAGTAGCCAATTAAATAGAAACATTAAGAACATAATTAAAAACTCAACTAGGAAAAATAATTTATGGACTAAATTGAAAGGAAAATATTTATAGCATCATAGTTAGGCTACATCGTAGCCCTATAAAGGAAATCTAGAACATAATTAAACTAGGAAAAATAAACAAAAATATTAAATATAAATATCCTAAAGAAAATAAAATTCTAAAGCTGAAAATAAAATCAAACTAGAGAAATTGTAGTTGAAAAGGCTCCACTTCACTACTCTGCCTCCCACTAATTTTCTCTCTTGGCTACTATGTTTTTCTCTCTAGAATGATATATTTTTCCATCTATCCCGTAGTCTTTTTGTTGCTGAAAAGATAGTGTTTCTAAACCATTCATAGATTCCTATACTTCATTCTGATTGGTTATATGATGTGTCATTTTCCCATTCACTCTCTTTCTCCTCACGTTTCTATTCAAAATCTGATACAAAGCGAATTACCCCATGTGCCAAAAAACAATATGCTCGGCACGTTCTGATGCTCTATTTTCACTATTTCAGCTACACATTTCTCTAAAACATCAACTTGAAAGCAAGAAGCCGATTCGGATAAGTATTTCATTTCTTTATAGATATAAAAGACGACTTCTTCATCTTGGACTCGCATTGTCAATTGTCCTTTTTGTACATCTATAAGAGCCCTCCCAGCAGCAAGAAAAGGTCGACTATGAATAATAGGAATTTCTTGGTCTTCTTTTATGTTAAGTACTAAAAAGTCTACTAGGAATATGAATTTGTCAACTTTAACAAGCACATCCTAGACAATACCTCAAAGATACTTTATAGACCGATCTGCCAATTGCAAAGAAACATTTGTTAGTTTCACTACTCCTAAACCTAATTTCTTGTATACCGGAGTGGCATTGGGTTGATACTGGCACCAAGATCACATAGAGCTATGTCAAAGAATGAATTCTCAATTGTGTACGGAATATTAAAAATCCTGAGATCTTTTAGCTTTGGTAGAAGTTTCTTCTGTAAGATTGCACTGTACTTCTCAGTAAGTGCCATTGTTTCATATTGCTCCAGCTTTCTCTTGTTGGATAAAATTTATTTCAAAACCTTCACATAATTAGGCCTTTGGGCTAGAGCATCTGCAAATGGTATGTTTATGTTTAGTTTCTTGAAAGCTTCTAGAAACTTTGAGAACTGTCGATCCAATTTCTGTTTATTGAACCGCCGAGGATATGGAATTGGAGAGAAATATGGCAGTGGATTGTTCGAGAACAACTTGGATTTCTATTTTTTGGCTCAATTCGACTTGTCTCAGATTGTCCATGGGGTCGTGACTGCTGCTCTTGATATTGACCGCTTCTGTTTAGAGACAGTGATAGTGAAGAAAGTGGTGGGGTAGTTGAAATTGGTTCACTCGGCTGCTCCACTTATTTTCCACTCTAATAGTTATTACATTACACTGCTCCTTCAGGTTCATCTCTGTATCACTCGGAAAAGAACCCTGAGGTCTTGTAGAGAGTATGTTAGAGATTTGATCGATTTGGATTTCCAAATTTCTAATAGATGCATCAGTCCTTGTCATATATTGATTTGTCTTCTCAATAAGTTGAGCAAGAGCGTCTTCCAAAGAGACTTTATTAGCCTGAGGCTGAGGTTGATATCCCATCGGTGGCCTTACCGCATTATTATTGTTTCTCCATGAAAAATTTGGATAGTTGCGTCATCCCTGATTATAAGTGAAAATAATGATAATGACAAGCGAAAGTAAAAGGGTATAGTAATTTCTGTTTTTCTCATACACAAGGATTGCATCATCCCTAATTTTATTTGAATTGATTGACTAAAGAAAAATTAAATTAAAACTAAAAAAAATAAACTAAAAGCAATTAAAATAACAAAAATAAAATTAAAATAAACAGAGCATAGAACAAAAATTAAATAGGGTTTAAGTTAATGGAAATAAACGTATGGTGTCCGATTTCACCATAATTAATCCACTCTAAAATTCTCTATCTTATTAGCCCTAAATTATTACCCTAGTTGATAGTCAAGATTCCCTAATTTATTTACTATCCTCTCCCGATTTCAAGCAAAAATCCCCTTAATTACTAATTCATTATATTCCTATATGAATTAAACTAATTAAAAAGTTATCAAGATCTATGGAAACTCATATAACAACTACACAAACTATGTAAATATATTCCTATTTTACATGTAATTTATGGCTTTTAATCCAATGAACTATACACATAAATCTCTTTCTAGTTTCATTATGATTAACAAATCATCTATTTAGTGGCCAATTAAATAGAAGCATTAAGAACAAAATTAAAAACTCAACTAGAAAAAATAATTCATAGGTTTAATTTAAAGAAAAATATTCAAAGCGTCATAATTAGGCTACATCGTAGCCCTAGAAAAGAAATCGAGAACATAATTAAACTAAAAAGACAAAAAAATAATAAATATAAATATCCTAAAGAAATTAAAATTCTAAAATTGAAAATAAAATCAAATTAAAAAATCATGATTGAAAAGACTCCACTGCACTACTTTGTCTCCTACTGATTTTCTCTTTCTAGACTACTGTATTTCTCTCTCTAAAAAATAGCGTATTTTTACATGTATTTTTATAGCTGAAAAAAAAAGACTGTCACTTCCCGATTTACTCTTTTCTCTCTCTTTCTCCTCATGTTTATATTCAAAATCTGATGCAAAATGAACTATCCCATGCGCCAGAAGACAGTAGGCTCGGCACATTCTCAGACTATGATTGGTTGAAGAGAAATCTAACTTTGACTAGCTAATGTGGCATTTTTTCGTTGGAATGAAACAGATTTGTACCATGACCGAGAAGCACTAGATTAGACACAAGTTATCCTCCATCAACTTTCTTACGGGTGGGCCTTAGCTGTCCCCTGCGTTGCCTCCCCCACTCTCAGCCTCTGCGAGTGAGCTACACTCTCCAATCCAGCCTGTTAATCTGATTGATACAACGGCTCAGTTTTAATCTGAATTTCCCTTTTTTTTCCCTTTTCTTTTATATTTATCCTAAATCAAATCAAAAACCCAAATCTAATAAACATCTATTTTAAATTAAATTAACTTAAACTAATTAAACTAATACACCTAAACCTGATAAAATAATATAAAATTAAATAAAACTAAACTTAAACCAAAATAATATCAAACAACTTAAATTACTTAAAATCTAAATTAAAATTACTCTAAGATACATATTTTTAATGAATAAAAAGCATAATTAACTCTATTTTCATATAGTTATCAAGTATCATTAAACTTAAGATACCATCGTCAGGAAGCTTGTTTAAGTCTATATATTGACTTCTTAAGTTTACATACCATGTGTTCCTTTCCTTCAGATGAAAATCCTTCGGTTTGATCCATATAAACTTCCTCTTCTAAATTTTTATTAAGAAAGATAGTTTTCACATCCATTTAATATATCTCTAAATCAAAATGAGCTACTAAGACCATGATAATTCTAAAAGAGTCTTTCTTAGATACAAGTGAAAATGTTTCCCTATAGTCAATGTCTTCCTTCTAAGTAAAACCTTTGGCTACTAGTTTAGCTTTGTATCATTCATTGTTGCTATTAGAGTCACTCTTAGTCTTAAAGACCTATTTACACTCGACTTTCTTACAACCTTCAGGCAACTCAATGAGATCCTAAACTTGATTTCGATTCATAGATTTCATCTTATCTCTCATGGTATTAATCTACTTAATAGAATTTATACTTTCTTCAACTTGTAAAAATGAAACTAGATCATTGTCAATCTCTAAGTCAATTTATGACTCTTATAGATAAACTATATAGTCATTAGGAATAACAGACTTTCTATCTCATTGAGATTTTCCTAATATTATTTCTTGTGACTCATCTACTACAATTCATTAGTGATAGTTTCATTACAGGGAGTTTCTATATTGATTTGTTGTTCTTGAATATTGTTTAGTTATTTGATAATATTAGGAATCATATTTTTAGAAGTCAAAGGTATAGGAATTTGCACCTTAATTTCTTGATAACCACATTGCGTGGTTCTCCACTCCCACTAACTTCATTATTTTCAATGAACCTTGCATTTCTAGTTTCTACAATTGTTGGACTATGATTAGGACAATAAAATCTATACCCCTTGGATTTTTCAGGATAACCAATTAAAAATCCACTAGTCATTTTGAAATCCAATTTCTTTTCATGTGGATTATACATTCTAACTTCTTTTGGACAACCCCAAATATATAGGTGCCTTAAACTAAGTTTTCTTCCTGTCCATAGTTCAAAAGGAGTCTTTAGAACTGCATTACTAGGAACTCTATTTAATATATATATGGTAATTTTTAAAGTATACATTCACAATGATAACAGTAAAGAAGACTAGCTAAGTATACTCCTAACTCATGTCCATTAATGTACGATTACGTCTTTTTGCTACACTATTTTATTCTAGCTTTCCTGGCATAGTGAATTGAGCACATATGTCATACTTTTCAAGAAATTTAGCAAATGGACTCGGACATTATCCCGATTTATTACACTTTCCATAATATTCGTCACCTCAATCTGATTTTACGAATTTCACCTTTTTATTTAATTGTCTCTCAACTTCTTTAATGTACACCTCAAGGGTATCTACTACTTGAGATTTTTCATGTAATAGATAAATGTAACCATAATGTAAAAAATTATCAATAAAGGTGATAAAATACTTTTCTCTACTTAAAGATGAAACATTAAAAGATCCATATGTATCAGTGTATATAATTTCAAGAAGCTGTGCACTTCTTGTGACTCCTTTCTTTGTGTGTTTGGTTTGTTTTCTTTTTATACAATCAATACACATACTAAGATTAGTAAAATATAAATTTGGTAGGATTCTATTCTTTACTAATCTTGCTATTCTTTCTTTAGATATATGACACAAACTTTTATGCCACAAGTATGCATAATGTTCGTCAGCGAAACTCTGTTTAGTTCCAATATTATGCTGCAAAGTCAACAAGGTCTCAGCAAAAAGATTTTCAAGTTTAGACTTATATAGACCATCACATAAGATTCCAGTACCAATAAGGTTTTTATTCTTATATAAACTAAAAGATCCACAACCAAATTTAAAATAAAATCCTATTATATCTAACTTAGGTAAAGAAACAAAATTACAGGAAAATATAAATACATAAAAGGTTTGAAACAAATTTAAATAATGCCTAGTATCTAAAATGAGACGATAAATTCCAATGCCTTCAACTAGAGCTTTGTTTTGATTCCCTATGAAAACAAAGTATTCAATTGACTTTATGATTTGGATCGAAAGGAATCCCTGCATCGTATTGGAAACATAAGTAATTAAGTCAGAATCAATCCACCGAGTATTATAAGGAACTTTAATTAAGTTTGATTCGAAACATATGAAAGTACAAGGCTTACCTTTCTTTTTAAACCAGGCCTTATATTTCAAGCAATCATTCTGACAATGTCCAATTTTCTTGCAGAAATGACACTTATCATTCTTGCGTTTCTTCTTGTGGATTTGAGAAGTCTTAAAAGATTCATTCAGCTTGTGTAAACCTTGCTTCATGCCTTTTCTAAACATCTATTTAGATTTGTTTTCAGCTCCTTGATGAGTAGTAAGATTAATATAATGAGTTTTTTGATTCTGTAGCCTTATTTCTTCTTGTACAAGCATATTCGTCAATTCATTAACATTTCACTTGTTTTTAATAGTATTGTAGTTTATTTGAAAATGCCCATATTGCTCAGGAGGCAAGGAGTTTAATATGAACTATATTAAAAAGTACTCATCCATATTCATTCCTAAATCTTTAGCCTTAGCTATATTTGTCATTTCAATGACATGTTCATACATGGTATGAGAACTATTATATTTCATGGTAGTCAAGTTACTCATTAATGTCCCTACAAGTGACTTATCAGTAGTTCGAGACCTCTCTTCTACAAATTTCATAAATTCCTTAGCACTATCAGTTTTTGAAAGAGTGGACTTAATGTTGTTTGTTATTGTCATTCGCATAAACATTAAGCTTAATCTGTTTAATCTTTTCCAAAATTTATAGGTAGTCTTTTCCTCACCATTATTTGTAGCTGTAATAGCAGCAGGTTTCTTAATTTGAAGTGTTAAGTCAAGATCCAAAATACCTAAGTAAAATTAGATTTGTTCTCACAAATTAGAGAAATTCATCCTATTAAATAAAGGAATATATAAAACATGCGAGTGTAGTGAAAAAAGAATAGATACTGTAAATGTGATAAAAAAAATTTCTAATATCAATACTTTGATAAATGAAATACAAAACAGATTCAAACTAAGAAAATAATTAGTTGTATATTAAAGCTCTCTTTTGGGAGATACTCTAATATACCATGAGTAACTAAAATAATGCTAATAATAAAATCACTTATTTGATAATTATATATAACCTAATTAAACATGTTTGCTATATTTGGATATACAAAATAAATCTAATTTATCACATTATATTTACTACTTATAAGAATAAATGATCTATCTTTGGGTGATTCTGAAATATCTTATAAATAATAAATTTTAACAATTCCCTCGATAATATTAATTCCCTCGATAATATTATGTCTAAAATTTAGACATTCAATTATAAGCATCTAAAATGAGTGTTGAAAAAAATTATTCAATTTGATAGCAGTGTAATATTCTAGTTTGGCCATTTGGTGATTAAAAAACAAACATGATATAGAATTCAAACCGAATAATTTAGTAATCTTGCCAATTGTAATTTACTAATATAATTAATCACATAATAATAAAAGTATAGAAATTGCAAATAAATCCATATACATATATATGACAACGGTAATTGCAGAAACATTTATGAAAAAGTATAATAATAATAATAATAATAATAATAGATAAATAATAATAACTACTATTATTATTATTATTACCTCTTACGGCGCAATACTGCGAATTTTATGCTAATCACATATATACACCATGTATGTCAATTCATCGTCATATTGGGCTACTCGATACAACACTCAATACAACACGTAAGTATTGAATCACACTAATTGATTAGTATTATTCTTCGAGCCCATTTTCATGATAATATATACATTTTTTTTTTAAAATGGGGCTTAACTAATAACTATCACTTACTATAAATTTAAAGAAAAATAACACACATATTTTATCAAGATTTGAACCTCTAATCTTTCCAAACTCACACATACATTCTTCAGACCTGACCAACTGATGTAGCTCCGGTTGTCTGTTCATGATAATATATACATATATATACATGAATTAGAAAGAAAATATATGTCAGTTCATCAATACAAGAATACAAATCCGTAAAGAAAGTCAAGGGTAATCATGACCAGTGCCATTAAGGCCATCATACCAAAAATAAAAGTTTTTTTTAAAAAAGAAAACTCAATTATGTATACAAATTGGCAATAACACAGTTAAGGAAATTTCCATCATATATATATATATATATATATCTAATTTATCAATTGAATCAATTACTATTCATAATTTATAATGCATACGAAAACCAATTTTATTTAATCGAAACTAGGAAATCTGATTGATTTAATCATATTTCTATAAAGGAAAATCGGAAGTTTTTAAACTTGAGCTCGGATACCGCACGTAAATTTTTCTTAATTATACAAAATTCTAATATGCATATAATCAATAATCTCAAATGATCTTAGAATTCATTATTTTCACAATTAAAATATAGGTAATAGATATATTTGAATTAATTACAATTAAATTTTAAACTACCAACTAGTTTTGATACAAAATTATGAGTTTTTCTTCCTAAATCCTCTGTACTTAATAATAACATGTTCAATGATGAAATACATATATTTCTGATAATGGTCGGAGAGAGGATAAGATTCTATTTAAATACTTTAAGAAATATTTTCTATCAGTATATCTGTTCGTAAGAGTTATATTATTATGAAGATTTACAATTTTTCATTGACTAATAAAAATTTAAATACACTTAATATTATTAAATTATTTAATTAATATTAATAAATACAATATTAATTTATTAAAATCACATAGATCATATAAATAAATCTAACATATGGATCATTCGTGAAATTAACCATTATTTTTTTTTATAGATGCTAAGAGATCCCAACATAATTAATATTGTCGTCATATTATTTCATAAATAGGTCAACAGACTTAAGTTCCTTCTACAAACAAGAAAAGTGTATTTGATGAATTATATTGTACTATAATATTCGAAACAGTATTGAGATTTTTAAACTGAAAAAATGAAGGGATATTTGTACTACTTTAGCCTCCAAATATGATTTTGGACTAAGTTTTAAGTGCCATAGAACTTATATAGACATTTCACTATTTATAGTTTTATAATTAACCAATATTCTCTAGATTCCATGATTTTTTTTTAATGCATGAGAGCTAACGGTATAACAACAAAAGAATTTAGGGCAACATGTTATCTAAATTGAAATATTGGAGACCAAAGAGATACAATAATTATAATTCAAAACGATTAGTAAAATTAGTCGTAGTGTTGAATATTGATTTGTCATGTTGTGGTTTTTTAAGCAGTAAAAGTCAAAATTTTATAGACAAGCTATGCGAGGAAGCTTTAGTGCCTTATGCCATGTGTGAGAGTTGTGACTATTAGTTATCAATAAGCGAGATTGAGAAGGCCTGATCAGTTTTTACACACACGCAAAATCAAAAGAAATTTTTTTATTGGTTCTGCTATAATCGATCCTCTAAATTTTCTTAACTGATTTTATTTTGTTGCGTGCCTTGTGAAAATGAATAATCGTTATATAATTACATATTCGTGTTGAAAAATCAGCACATAGGTGATGAAATTGAAAATCTACCTATTACACGATGCAATATATATAAATACAAAGCTAATTAAAGACGCCTTAAAAGTTACAACAACTAATTATGTAGGATAACTCTCAAAAAATATATAAAAAAAATCCTAACCCCTCTCTCTCTCTCTCTCTCTCTCTACATCTCTTCCCAATAAAAAAATCAATACTGCCTCGTTAGGAGGCCAGAGAGGGGGTCTTCTATTCTCCTTCTCCGACTTCCTCTTCTCACCCTCTTTTTCCTCCTCATCTCTGCTTCTTTTTTTTTTTCAATTTTAATAAGTTTAGATCTAAATCTAGTTTGTAGTACCACTTTTTGTTTAAATTTTAGTTCAGTCCATATCTTAAATCTGTGAATTTTTCTCAAATCTAGATCTGTTTAGTGGCCAGTTTTTGTTTTCTTTTCTTTTCCACGGGTATAAATCTCAATTGATGCTGGCCTCATATCGTCTATCCCGCCAAGAATGCAGCCAGGAGTAAGTATTCTATCACTAGTAATATCTCTTTATCTTAAAGTATTAGGGTAACTCACATATTTGTTCTTAGTTGTGTTTATGATCTATTTTTCGTTTTCTTTTTTTGAGGAATTTGAAATTATAATCTTTATGCTTATATTATAATTTGAAACTTTTTGTTTCGATTAATGATATTCCTTGAGGAGACCATTTATATCAAAAAAAAAAATACAAAGCTAATTTAGGCTAAAATTCTCCGGGTCCTTGTATATTGTAATTTGTTGTATATTTATAATAGGAACATTAAGAGGTTGTTTGGTATATGGAGTTCCAATAAGAAAGTTAAAGAATGTGACGTGATTGTTTGAAAATCTGAATAAGTGAGTTTGGTTACGTATTAGAATCTTTTTCAAGTTTCTTAGGATGTCAGAAAACTGTATTTTGTTACGCATGAGAATGTAATGCTTTTTTAATATTTTAACCAAATACCTTGAATATAAATTCTTTTATTGGCAATTTTATCATATAAAATTGAAATACTATTTCTTCGAAATAACATAATCATATATTTATAAATTTATAAAGAAATTATAGAAATTGAACTTTCTACTTAAAAGTACTAATAATTATAAAACTAAAAAATTTAATTACATATTTGAAGTATCTTGTTAATAAATTATATTTGTGAAATCATATTTTTTTAACCATTAATTGTTATACAATCAACTATATTTTCACATCATCAAATACTATAGAGTGAATCATTAAAAAAAATAAAAAAGAGATTTCAAAAGATGATAATGAATAAGTATTGAATGATCGATTGATTCAATTGTTTGTCTCAGGTTTATATATAGAACATTATCAAATGAAATAAATTTTATCAGTTATAAGAAATGAACTTGTATCGTCCTTCACCCATTGATACCAAAAAGTAATTAAATAAAAAGCTTCGAGCCATTGACCAAAGAGCATTGCGAGCTCGTCTTACCAGCATTGAAGAAATGTAGATCTAATTTTAGTCTCAAAAAAAAGAACACAATTTAATTTTAACACTTACATGGGAGAGAGGATTCGAAGAAGAAACCTAAGTTAACGAAAAGATTTGCTGTTAATCCTTTATCGCGGTGGCGTTTGACCTCGTCAGTGCTGGCGATGGTCATTGACGATTGTTGGATCGGTTCTCACCAGCGATCTACGTGTCTCTGAACTGCTAACGAGATATTCACTAACTGTCCATGTGTCCTTGCTATCCCGGAATATCTTTAGCTTCAGGCTGAGACGGGGAGGCGGGGGTGGCCACCTCTAAAGACTCTCCGATGCTTAAGTCAGTGATTTATCCCTGAGATGGAACAGCAAGGATTTCGTTTTTCTCTGTAAAAATATTTTTTGTATATTGTATTGTCTCTTCTCTATATCTCCCCCTTTTTGGGAGGAAACAAGGCTTATATATATATGATCCTAGGACTAGGAGTTTTTTGGCTCTCAATCGCAGGATCGAGTACCTTTTTTCATCATGACTTACTCCAGAAATCACGGGTCATGGTTACCGTGACCTTCCTTGCATCGTCGCGGCCTGTTTTTCGCCGTCCCCTACAACTCTAGCCTGTTGGGGGTGAGATTTTGATAAGCTGCCATTCTGTCAGGACGACTTGCCCAATACGCGCACCTACCCAAGATTGCATTAAATGCTCTATCTAGGTCTGGAGCTGTGAGTTACTTCCCACTGTACTTTGGTGAAAGACCCTTGAGGCTCTCGACCCCCAGCTGTCAATGTAAGAATCGGACTGGGCCGAGTCTATCCAGGGTCTGGGATGGGTTCGGCCCTAGCCTCAGACAGCCCATGGGCCTATGCAGTACCACGTGCGACTCGCGTGGCCTTTAATTGGTCACTCTGGACACGTGTCAGATAGTGTGCCCCGTTTATGACCTATTCAGCTACTTAATCGTTCAATGGTATATGATTTAGGAACGCGTCCCACAACTGCCCCTATTTCCCTATTTGATGGATTCGTATCCATCAAGTGGGGAAATCGTTTCTCTGTTCCTCTAATTTGAGGGATACACGTGGCTCTCCAATTGCCGACGTGGAGGCACGCCATTCTTTGTCACAATTTTTTCAAAATTTGAAATTCTAACGCTTCCGTCTTTCTTACCCTGCTCTCCTCTAGGAAAAAACTCTTCGAATCCTCCTCTATAAAAGCTGCATTTACGCTCATTTCTTACTTTACCAAAATCTCCAAGTATTTCAGCTTTCTCAAATCTTAGGGTTTCCGCATCTCCTTTTTTCCAGAACCTTTCGTCTTCTTCGACCATATCTAATACGATGGCCCTGGATCTGAGTCAGAAACTCTGCTTCGTCGCGGATTCCGAATTAGTGTCGTTGAGGAGGCAGCTCTGGTTCCCCGGCGGAGTCACTTTAGAGAGGGACGACGACTCGGCGGACTGGTACCTTTACCTCTCTGCTCCAGAAGGCTCCATCATTCTGGGGAGGAGGCATCTGGAGTGGTTGCAGTTTCCTCTTCCTCCCTTGGTCCACCAGTTCTTTAGTCTCATGGGGATTCATCTGATGTGGCTCAATGCTAACGGAATCATGATCTTGATGGAGCTTTCTGCCTTGTCCGTCCTCCTTAACACGCATATTGACCTGGAAGTGGTTTTCTATACTTATAAGCTTATCCTCATCCCCAAAAAGGGCTCTTACCCCACTTTCTATCTCCAGCCGCTCCCGGGGCGCCAAATCTTTTGGGGCTTGCCGAGGTCGGACAAGCAGTGGGACTCTCATTCCAGGATATACACCGTCAGAGGGGCGTGGTGCTCTCCCTGGGTGAATGGAGAGCATTTTCAAATCCCTTCGTCCTTTCTGCAAAATAAGTATTGGGTCGTGAATTTTGGGTCCGTGCATATTTCTTCCATTTTTACTCATGATGTTTTGGGAAAACAAGTTCAAGCCTCGGCTGTCGGCGGGTCGGCTCCAGGAGCTAGAGGGAATCATCCTCTTCGGGTCGTCGGGAATTGCTGACACATCCAGGCTGTTATGAATCCCTAGGTGATGAACATGATGCCAAGGATGGTCTCATACCTCCTCTTTCCACTAGACACGTGGGTCATCACCAAGCATCTTCGAAGCTAGCTTGACGCCTCTGCCCTGAACCGGTTCCGCCGAGATGAGCAAGGTCGCATCGCTATGGTGGGCCATCAGATCACGGCCTCGAGCCAGCTGGCAAGTCCCAACGACTTGGTGGCGCCGACCAGACACAAGCTCGAAGAGGCGGTAAAGCTCGTGGCTGAGGAGTGTGCTAGGTTCCACAGGGAAGAGATCGCCGCCCCTAAGAGGGCGAAGGGTGAGTTCATTTTTGTATCTTTGGGCTCCGTCGGTCAGGTCATGGCTGTGTTTTAACCATGTTGCTTGCCCTTTGCAGGTTCGGATGCAGGCCCTTCGGCGGACCCCTCCCCGATCAAAGGGAAGACCGTTGTGCACAAGGCTCGCCCTAAGGTCCCCGCTGGTCAGTGTTTGGTGGTGTCCTCGGAGGATGAGGCCTTAGGATTTTTCATCCCAAGAACAGGTCCAGACGACAACCTGGAGGGTCTATTCGTGACTGAAGATGAAACGCCGGTAGTGCTAACTCCTTAGGTGGGAAGGCTCGTGACCCGGGAGGCTCTGGCCATAAAGATTGTATACGGTAAGGGGGCGCCTTCGAGCCTGCTCGGTGAGCCTTCTGCGCCGACCTCTTCTACTCCCAGCTCTAGCCCGAAAGTGGGAACGGGGTCCGGTGCAGCCCGTTCCCGTGGGGAGATTACTGAGCTCAGCGGAGGGGTTCCGAGGTTGAAATCTCAGCTGTCTTCCCCTCCCCCCGTCCCGACGAAGCGGGGTTGCGAGGCCGACTTATCCTTTAGGAAGGAAAGCCTGGTGTGGAAGAGAGGCAGAGCTGCCCCCTCTTCTGGCAGTGAAGACGACGGAGCCACACTAACCCTCATGAGGAGGAAAAGGTCTGCGCGCGGTGGCCCGTCAGGAGGGGTTGATCAAGACAAGACCAAAAAATCACGTTCGGGCTCCAAGGGGGCGGTAGCCGAAACCGCTGATGTAGCGGCAGTCACCGCGACCTCTTCTACTGAGGATGCGCTGCCCCCTGCTGTCTCCGAAAGTGCGCTTGGCGATGCCCTACCTCCTACCATCCTAATCTCTGCTGCCTAGGGAGCGTCGGAAGAAGCCACTGGAGTTCATCCAGTGGAGGGACATGGCATCCTCGCGGTCGGTGGGTCAGAGCCGCGTTCCTCAGATGCGGGCAATGCCCAGGGAAAGGGTTTGGCTATGGAGTTCGAGTTGGAGGCGCTTTCCCTGGAGAACGTTGAGCTCGCCGCTAACCGCAGCATTGTGCAGGTCTGGTTCATCTGGCCGCCACTTCTATATTTTTCGGCATCCATGCTGAACGCTGACCTTGCTTTCTTGTATTCTACAACTAGCCGCCATCCAATCTTTCTACTCCTCTCGAGTCAGGGAGCTGACCGGGGAGCTAAATGCCTAAGCTGCGATGGCCGAGCAGAGCGAGGTCGCCCTTGCCTCATTGAGGGCGGACTTCGACCTGTATCAGAGCCTGGACGAGGCTAGGGTAAGTAGTGCAGTGGCTCATACTCTGAGCGTAGAGGGGGTCAGGCACGAAGAGCTGGGCACCAAGTTAGCCAAAGCTGAGGCTGACAGGTTGGCTCAAGCCGAGGCCACCAAGCTGGCCCAAACCAAGCTTGGGGTCAAAAAGTAGGAGCTGTAGAACGCAGGGGCGAAGATGGGGCTGGCTTTCATCACTCGCAACAGAGCCGTCGATGATGCCAAAGAGGCGAGGAAAGCCGAGGCGAAAACCAAGTTGGAGGCCCATTCCTTACAGCGCCGGCTCGACCGATCTAACGAGGTAAACCGACATCTTTACTTGGATCACAAGAGACTGATGGGGGCTCATGCGGAGTTGTCTCGCAAGCACGGCGAAGACCTCATCGACATTAACATCCTTTTGGTCGATTTGTCGCAGCGGCAAGCGAAGCTGAGGCTGGCAGCGCTGAGGGATAGGCTGGCGGACGCGGAGAAGCTGAAGACGAGGTATCAAAGGTAGCTAGATGTCCTTTCTGTGGAGAGCTATAGGTTTGACTGAGAGAATAGGGAATTCGAAGGTCACACGGAAGTGGTAATGCCAGACCAGTTCGATGAGCAGAAAAGCATCGAGAGGGACTATTACTCCGTCAAGTACTACATACAGCAGTTAGGGGACGAGATTAATATCGTGTACCCTGCTGATATATTGAAGATGCTCGACAGAGATAAAGATGGGCCCTCTACATCTACTTCTGTCGCCAAGGAGGTTGTCCCCACTCCGGGTCCACTAAGACAAGCTACGGAGGTCTTTGGGGATCAGCCTAGCAAAGGCGCCTTGACGGACGGAGGGTCAAGCGCACTCATCCTGTCCAGCGACGATTCCGATTCCGCTGCAGCTGGCCCAAGTTTCGAAGCCGGCGTCGCTTCCCTCCCTGGAGGTAACTAGGGACTCCCCCCTTTTTGTACATTTGTAAATTGCTGACCACTCCGTGTAGAGCTGACCCCTGTTGCAAGCAACTGTTTAAATAATAAAACGGCGTATTCTTCTCACGCTCATTTTGTGTTATCTATTATATTCATCATTATATTATTTTTGTTGCTTGCATCCGTGGTCAGGGTCAAACATTGTATACGATGTCATTCCTTTTTCGGCGGTCTGCCCAGCTCCCGGGTCTGGCCCAATCATATATGATGCAGAGTTACTAGCGAATTCCTCTTATGATATGACCGACGAGGCCAGCTCCAGAGATCGGGACGTGAGTTCCGGCTCGCCTGACTTTGAGGATGTATAACTTCCGTTATGACTCATCTTAGCAGAATATGATCTGCGCATATGGCTGGACTTCTCCGACCCCAAATGAGAACGTGCCAGGAATCAGCTTCAAGGATTGGTCGACAACTGTTTGGACCCATCACTTCAGAGGAGAAGGACTGGGCTTGGCTCTTTTCAGGAGCAGACAGGACACTACCACTCCGACGTGTCCTTGCAAGTCCGCCCGAGAACTGCTCCTCACAAATAGAGACACTGGGTCCGCGTCTGTGTCGACCACGCATCCTGTAATCTAAGCAATAATAAACAGAATTTGGTTGTAATTTCTACTTTTACGCTTAGTCTTGCTCAGACCTACTTCCAACGTATAAGTCCTAGTTCCGTTCATTTCCTGCTCGTGCTTAGTTGAGGTGCTTTCTAGGGAGAGTCTACTTCTAACGGGTAGACCCTGGTCCCGTTTGCCTTTGGCCTGTGCATAGCTAAGGTGCCCCCTGGGGGGNCCAGCTCCCGGGTCTGGCCCAATCATATATGATGCAGAGTTACTAGCGAATTCCTCTTATGATATGACCGACGAGGCCAGCTCCAGAGATCGGGATGTGAGTTCCGGCTCGCCTGACTTTGAGGATGTATAACTTCCGTTATGACTCATCTTAGCAGAATATGATCTGCGCATATGGCTGGACTTCTCCGACCCCAAATGAGAACGTGCCAGGAATCAGCTTCAAGGATTGGTCGACAACTGTTTGGACCCATCACTTCAGAGGAGAAGGACTGGGCTTGGCTCTTTTCAGGAGCAGACAGGACACTACCACTCCGACGTGTCCTTGCAAGTCCGCCCGAGAACTGCTCCTCACAAATAGAGACACTGGGTCCGCGTCTGTGTCGACCACGCATCCTGTAATCTAAGCAATAATAAACAGAATTTGGTTGTAATTTCTACTTTTACGCTTAGTCTTGCTCAGACCTACTTCCAACGTATAAGTCCTAGTTCCGTTCATTTCCTGCTCGTGCTTAGTTGAGGTGCTTTCTAGGGAGAGTCTACTTCTAACGGGTAGACCCTGGTCCCGTTTGCCTTTGGCCTGTGCATAGCTAAGGTGCCCCCTGGGGGGGTCTATTTCCAATGGTAGACCCTGACCCCTTTTTCCTATGGCTCACGCTCAGCTTAAGTGTTCTCTTGAGGGGTCTCATCGCTCAAATCACCCCCACCCTGCAGGTATGTCCTCTCGGGTTGTCAACAAGTGACGTGATCCCTGTGGCGTAATTCTTGACGAGGTCCGCTGGTAAATATTTTATTGCATAGCTCAATCCCCTTTGCGTGTTTTTTCGGGCCATCGACAATTATTTTATTGCACAAGGTGGTTCCTATAGCGCGATACTTACCGAGGTCTGTTGGCAAGCATTTGACTGTGCAGCCCAATCCTCTTCGTGTGTTTTCCTGGGCCATCAGCAAGCCTTCTATTGCACGATGTGTTTCCCATAGTACGATCTTCGTTGAGGTATACCGACAAGTATTTTACTGCGCAGCTCAATCCTCCTCGTACGTTTTCTCGGGTTGTCGGTAAGCGACGTGATCCCCACAGTACGATTTTTGTGAGGTCTGCTGGCAAGTTTTTGGCTGCGCAGCTCTTTCTTCTTCGTATGTTTTCTTGGGTCGTCAGCAAGCGACGTGATCCCCGCAGTACGATTTTTATGAGGTCTACTGGCAAGTTTTTGGTTGCACAGCTCTTTCCTCCTCGTACGTTTTCTTGGGTTGTCGGCAAGCAACGTGATCCCCGCAGTACGATTTTTATGAGGTCTACTGGTAAGTTTTGGCTGCGCAGCTCTTTCCTCTTTGTACATTTTCTCAGGTCGTCGGCAAGCGATGTGATCCCCGCAGTACGATTTTTATGAGGTCTGCTGGCAAGTTTTTAGTGAACAGCTCTTTCCTCCTCGTACGTTTTCTCGGGTCATCAGCAAGCGACGTGAACCATGCAGTACGATTTTTATGAGGTCTGCTAGCAAGTTTTTGGTTGCACAGCTCTTTCCTCCTCGTACATTTTTTCGGGTCGTCGGTAAGCGACGTGATCCCTGCAGTACGATTTTTATGAGGTTTGCTGGCAAGTTTTTGATTGCGCAGCTCTTTCCTCCTCATACATTTTCTCGGGTCATCGGCAAGCGACGTGATCCCCGCAATACGATTTTTATGAGATCTGCTAGCAAGTTTTTGTTTGCGCAGCTCTTTCCTCCTCGTACGTTTTCTCGGGTTGTCGGCAAGCGACATGATCCCCGCAGTACGATTTTTGTGAGGTTTACTGGCAAGTTTTTGGTTGCACAGCTCTTTTCTTTTCATACATTTTCTCGTG
>JXTB01000336.1:422928-433685 GCA_002914805.1 Parasponia andersonii | reverse complement strand
ATGTTTTCTCAGGTCATCGGCAAGCGACGTGAACCCCGCAGTACGATTTTTGTGAGGTCTACTGGCAAGTTTTTAGTTGCGCAGCTCTTTCCTCTTTGCACATTTTCTCGGGTCATCGGCAAGCGACGTGATCCCCACAGTACGATCTTTATGAGGTCTACTGGCAAGTTTTTAGTTGCGCAGCTCTTTCCTCCTCGTACATTTTCTCAGGTCGTCGGCAAGCAACGTGATCCCTGCAGTACGATTTTTATGAGGTATACTGGCAAGTTTTTAGTTGCGTAACTCTTTTCTCCTCGTACGTTTTCTCAGGTCGTCAGCAAGCAACGTAATTCCCGCAGTACGATTTTTTGTGCGAATGGTCTGTGGGGTCTGGCACTGTGGGCAGACCCTTTTACATAGCAATCCAAAGCATAAATCTATAGAGCGGGAACCCTCACCTGTTTTTGAATTAAGTTGTTTAATAATACAAGCATTCACATGTGTGTTACAACATTTAGACGTATCTCACACTTAGTACTTCTTCAGGTGTTGGACGTTCCATGTGTTTGGCAGGCTCTTCCCGGTCTTGAGTTCTTTCAGGACATATGCACCATTGTTAAGCACCTTGATTACCTTATAAGGCCCGACCCAGCTAGAGTCTAGCTTCGAGGAATTCCCCGTTCTGACCTTCAAGACCCAATCGCCGGCATTAAATCGACGAGTGCTAACCTTCTTTGCATAGTAGGACCTGGCCTACTGATGGTACGAGGCCAGGTGGACCAAGGCCACGTCCCTTGTTTCTTCCAGGAGGTCTGTATTGTGGCTTAGCTGCTGCTCATTCAGTGAGGCGTCTTTCGCCACTTCAGAGCGAAGGGTCGGGAGACCAATCTCTATTGGGATCACAGCTTATAACCCGTAAACCATGGCGAATGGTGTCCTTCCCGTAGACCTCTGCTTTGTGGTTCGATGGGCCTACATAATGGCCGGTAGCTCTTCTAACCACCCCCATTTGGCCTCTTGCAAGTTCTTTTTTATATTGCTGAATATGGCCCTGTTCGTTGCTTCTGCTTGGCCATTCCCCTGAGGGTAATTTACGGATGAGAAGCTGAGCCTTATATCATATAACTCACGCAGCTCCTTTAGCTTTGCGTTCTAGAACTGCATGCCGTGATCGGCGTGTATCTCTCTCGGGATCCCGTACCGGCAGATTATGTTTTCCATATGAAGTTAATCGTGTCTGCCTTGTTGACAGTTACGTAGGCTTTAGCTTCTACCTATTTGGTGAAATAATCAGTGGTCAGCAAGACATACCTTTTTCCCCTCGGACTTCTAGGGAGTTCTCCGATGATGTCCAGACCCCATTTAGCAAAAAGTCAAGGAGTTATGTTCGAATAGAGTTCTTCCGCGGGTTGACGCTTTACAGGGGTGAACCTTTGGCACTTGTCATATTTCTTGACGAACTGGGCCGCCTCGGTCATCATGTATGACCAGAAGTACTCGGCAGTCAAGGCCTTGTGGGCGAGGCTGCGCCCACCAGAGTGGTTGCCACACGCTCCTTCGTGGATTTCCTCCATCAGTTTCTGCGCCTCGATGGAGCCTACGCACCTCAGTATTGGTCCCATTGTTGATCTCCTATACAATCGGTTTGCCACCATAGAATATCGGGCAACCTTCAGTCTGATTGACCTCACTTTTTGGGGGTCTGTGGGCAGGTTCCCCGACACCAGATATTAGGTGATGGGTCCTATCCAGCCCTCGCCCTTGGAGTCAACTGCAAATACATGGCGTGCGAGGGCTTCCAAGGGGCCTTTTGTGTTTTTTCCCTCTGGTAGAATCTCCGTATGTTCGGTTGCTCCCCCTATCGATGCGGTTTTGGCTAATTCATCGGCCTTTTGGTTTATCTCCCTGGGTATTTATCCGATATCGAACCTACTGAAATGGGCTTTCGCCCCCATCACCCCGGAGAAGTACTTATACAACCTTGGCTCTTTTAATTTGAAGTCTCTCTTGACTTGACCCACGATCAGCTGTGAGTCAGTTTTTATCACGATGTCCTCTACTCTGAAATGCAGAGCCAATTCAAGGCCTTGCAGTAGTGCCTCATACTCTACCTCATTGTTCATCGCCTGGAAACCGAGCCTCAAAGCTTTCTCTATCCTGAGTCCTGCCGGAGTCTGCAAGACTATCCCGATACCTGACCCCAAGGTGTTCGTGGATCCGTCAGTGTAGAGGGTCCAGGCTGAAGAGGTGTGAGTTGGGGACATTTGAAGCGGGTCGTGTGGCATGACTTGCCTTTTCTTCGCTATTTGAGGCCAATATTCGATGTCGTATATCCCCAGCTCAATAGCCCACTTGGTTAGTCGTCCTGACAGGTCCAGCTTGGCCAAGATTTACCCGATGGGGAAATCCGTATACACCGTTATCGGGTGCGCCTCGAAGTATTGTCTGAGTCTCTTTTTAGCATTGACCAAAGCTAGGACCAGTCTCTCTGCCACACTATATCGTGTTTCAGCGTCCAAGAGCATGCGGCTAGTGTAAAATACAGGCTTCTGCTTGTCGTCTTCCTCAACGAACAACATGGTACTGATCGCTACTTCGGACACTGCCAAATACGCGTACAGGCACTGCCCTTCTACTGGGGAGGCTAGGATAGGCGGATGACTTAAGTATAGCTTGAGCTCTATCAGTGCCCTGTCTTGCTCCTCCCCCCAAACGACCGTGGGGCTTTTCTTTATGCACTAGAAGAAGGGCTTGTATCGATCGGACATCTTGGAGACAAAATGGCTGAGGGCGGCTATCTTCTCGGTCAAGTGCTGGACCTCCTGAATGGTTGAAGGTCTTTTCTCGTCTGCGATAGAGGACAACTTGGTCGAGTTGGCCTCGATGCCCCTTCTGCTCATTATGTGTCCTAGGAACTGGCCAGAAGACACCCCGAACGCGCACTTCTTGGGGTTCAGATGCATCCGGTATCACCTCAAGATTTGAAAACATTCATCCAGGTGTCCCAGATGGTCCAAGGGTTTCTTGCTCTTTACGACCATGTCGTCGATATAGACTTCTATCATCTTCCCGAGTAGCCCAGCGAACATTCTGTTCATGAGCCTTTGGTAGGTCGCCCCTGCGTTCTTCAAGCCGAAAGGCATATGCCTATAATAGTACACACCTCGCTCCGTGATGAATGCCGTATGGATCTGGTCTTCCTCATATAGAGGAATCTGGTTGTATCCAGAATAGGCGTCCAAGAAGCTCATCCTGTCAAAGCCAGCCGTGGCGTCGACCATTTGGTCGATCCTTGGCAGGGGGAAACTGTCCTTCAGGCAAGCCTTGTTTAGGTTAGTGAAGTCTATGCAAGTGCGGTCGTCGCTGTTTTTCTTCTTCACCACCACCGAGTTGGAAACCCAGCACGGATATACATATTCCATGATCAAGCCGTTCTCCAGTAGCATCTCTACCTCCTTATTGATCGCCCTATTTTTCTCCGACGCGAACTTTCAGGGCCTCTGTCTGACCGGGGGGAAATTAGGGTCTGCATTCAATCGGTGGCAGGCATGTGCGGGATCTATCCCGGGCATGTCGTTATGGAACCATGTGAAGACATCTTCATTCTGCCTAAGGAACCCCAACAGTTCGCTCTTTTCTTCCTTGGGCAGCAAGGCCCCGATTAAGACTGCCTTCCCCAACCATGCCTCTTTCAAAGGGACCGTCACTAGCTCCTTAATCGTGGATTCTGGCCTATTAGACTCCTCCTCGATCCGCTTCATTTACGCCGGCAAGCAGTCCTTTGATTGCTATCTGTGCCCTGTCGAGGCACTCGCATTCGTTTTGGGCCCATTCAGGGCGATTGAAAAACATTTCTTCGCGGAGGCCTAGTCCCCTTTAATGTCTATCGTGTAAGTGTCGTCCTTTGATAGACATCTCAAGACTTGGTGGAGGATGGAGGCGACCCCATGCATGGTGTGGATCCACCTTCTCCCCATGATGACGTTGAAGGATGAATGACAGTCGATGACGACGAAATCCACGTCCAGGCATCTTTCTGCAGCGCAGACCTTCAGAGTCACGATACCTATGGCGCTGACCCTAGCACCGTTGAAGGTGAATAGCAGCTGACAGGTCGGCCCGAGCGTGTTTCGATCCAGGTCCATGCTCTCGAATGCGTTAAGGAACAAGACATCGACGCTGCTTCTGCCATCGATTAGAACCCTCCCGACCAACGCGGAATCAATCTGCAGCTTAATCACCAATGGGTCATTATGAGGCAGGCGCACCGTGGTCAGGTCTTGCTGGGTGAAGGCAATGGGGGCAGCTGAGGCGTAGCTCTCTTCCATTGTCATATGGTTCACAGAATGGCCCATCCCCCTCAGGCGCTTCACCCTTTCCTCGGTCCTCTTTCAGCAATTCTCCTTATCCTACTAACCCTGGGTTGGCTCTGGTCTACCTATGATCGTTGGAACTATCCTCAGAGTTTGTTCTCCCAACCCGGAGGCTTGGGTCTGGTTTCCCTTCTCGGGTCTGACGGTGTCTTCCTTCGACTGGTTCCCGCCCGTCTTCACGTACTGCTTCAACTTTCCAGCTTGGATCGCCATCATAACCTGCGCATAAAGGCTACGATAGTTGACGGTATCATGCACGTGATCTCCGTGAAATTGGCAGTACCTGCTCCTGTTTTTCATATGCTCAGGAATACCGGACTTGGGCGGGT
This sequence comes from Parasponia andersonii, assembly GCA_002914805.1. NCBI lineage: Eukaryota > Viridiplantae > Streptophyta > Magnoliopsida > Rosales > Cannabaceae > Trema > Trema andersonii. Next base: position 429,004 of record JXTB01000336.1, on the reverse strand, counting down.
CTTTAAAAATGCCCATGTCCTTATTCTGGAGGTAGATCACGTCGATCGGTGTGTTGAGCTCATATTTTGACAGAGGATCTTTAAACATCTTCCTCCTCTTACTGCTCTCTTGATTGCCTCGGGCTGGGGCTTCCTACTTCAGAGATGGCCCCTGGGTTGACACAGGCCTCTTCATTCCTTGCAGGACCAAAGTTTGCGCTGGCGCCATTGCTATTGCGGCGGAGGCATTGGGAGCTTTCTGGTCATCTGCCCTCTGACTTTGCCGGGACATCCGCCATATCGTACTGAAAATTCAATAGCAGATGGTCCGACAGCATCGACCCTGGCTGTAAGCCCTTGACTAACGAGCTCGTGGCTTGCACCGAGTCGACGTTGTGCACTGAGGACATTACCTCCAGGAAACGTGACAAGTATTCCCTTGGAGACTCGCTCGCAGATTGCTCCAACCGATCGAGGTCTCGCATGATTTTTTGCTGCCTCCGAGCACCTGCGTACTGCTTTAAGAAGAGTTTGCAAAAGTTTTCAAACCCATTTATGGACTTCTCCGGGAGTTGTCTGAACCAAAGCAATGCCGGCCTTGCCAAGGTGGTGGAGAAGACTTTACAAGTCACAGCCTCGTCCCTGATCTCCAAGGCCATCTTCTGTTAGAAGTGGTATATGTGATCGAGGGAGTCAGTTTTTCTTTCAAATGGTCTGAAGGTTGGGGTTGTGAAGTCCTTCGGCATAAGCTCCAACTAGATCCAATCGGCAAAGGTCGTCCGATTGATTCCTCGCACGGTCTGCTTTGCCAGATCATCGGGGGTCTGGCTGTGATAGGCTCCGAGCCTCTTACTTAGCTCTGCCATCATCTCTTGTTTCCAGTTGGGAAGTACGCCTGTTGGGCCTTTCTGGTACCTTCTGTCCAACGCTGCTCTGGCCCGGAAAGGCCTTGTCTGGCTCTGCCGCTCCCCCTGTATCCACGATCTGGATGGGGCGGGGACTTCTATCGGCGGTTGGCCCCTGGACTCTTGTTGGACCTCTTCGTCAAAGTCCTCCCTTCGCCCACTCCTGCCTTCGCTTGCCAGTAGCTCTTCGAGGCAGGCATTATCCCTGCGCACCTCCGCGACTTCGTCTTTTGAACCCAGGATGGTCTCGTGGGCCATCTCTATATTCTGGTTTGTTTCTACCAGGGCGGCAAGCATTTGGTCTAGTTTTTGCTCCAAACCTGGTCGTGCTTCCCGGAAGCTCCCTTCGGCATCAGGACGTGTGCTCCTGGTTGTCATTCTTGAGGATGCCATTCGACATTGTATGCCCTTCTGTTTGGGGAGAGCGTGATCGTGAGGCTTCCTGTTTCTTTTCTCGCGCTCAACTGTTTCCCACAGACGGCGCCAAACTGTTAGATCGGTTCTCACCAGCGGTCCACGTGTCTCTGAACTGCTGACGAGGTATTCACCAACTGTCCATGTGTCCTTATTATCCCGGAATATCTTTAGCTTCAGGCTGAGACGGGGAGGCAGGGGTGGCCACCTATAAAGACTCTCCAATGCTTAATTCAGTGATTTATCCCTGAGATGGAACAGCAAGAATTTCGTTTTTCTCTGTAAAAATGTTTTTTGTATATTGTATTGTCTCATCTCTATATCTCCCCCTTTTTGGGAGGAAATAAGACTTATATATATATGATCCTAGGACTGGGAGTTTTTTGACTCTCAATTCTAGGATCAAGTACCTTTTTCCATCATGACTTACTCTAGAAATCACGGGTCATGGTTACAGTGACCTTCCTTGCATCATCGCGGCCTGTTTTTTGCCGTCTCCTACGACTCCAACCTGTCAGGGGTGAGATTTTGACAAGCCACCGTTCTATCAGGACGACTTGCCCAATGCGCACACCTACGCAGGATCGCATTAAATACTCCGTCTGGGTCTGGAGCTGTGAATTGCTTCCCACTGTACTCTGGTGGAAGATCCTTGAGACTCCCGACCCCCAGCTATCGAGGTAAGAATCGGACTGGGCCGAGTCCATCCAGGGTCTGGGATAGGTTTGACCCTAGCCTCGGATAGCCCACGGGCCTATGCGGTACTACGTGCGACTCGCGTGGCCTTTAATTGGTCACTCTGGATACGTGTGAGACGGTGTGCCTCGTTTATGACCTGTTCAGCTACTTAATCGTCCACGTGGTGTATGATTTAGGAACGAGTCCCACAATGACCTTAGTTGCCGAAGCCGTTGGTAGTCTCTGTCTGTGTCACTGCAGATGCGACGAGCGGGAGAGACAGAGTTCACTTCCCTAGTAATATGAAATCCACCCCTTTCCATGGGTCTCAAATTACCTCACGTTTTAGAAAAATGAATCCCATAGCATTCATTTTCCTAGGAATGAGAAATGACAACTACCTATAACAAACAAGGAAATGTTGCAGATTCTTATTCCCATCCCTAATATTACCCGATACCAAATAGCAACCCCTAATGATATTGTCAAATTTGGTGATTCTGTTGACTCACACCCAACTTGCAAACCACCTTTCAAATGATAACGACTACTTGCCCTTGGATAGAATAAATAATAATATTAAAGTGAAAATGCTGACTAGTTGCTGAGTTAGATTGCGGTTAGGGTTTGACATTTTTATGGATTTGACTAGTTAAACTTTGTCTTGTGTTAGTTTAAACGCACACACGATTCATCGAGTTGCGAAACAACGATGAAATATTGGATTATTATGAAAAATACTATTCCTAATTATACTTCAATAATATGGTTATATAATGATTAAAACTGATTTTGATTTACTTTTATTGTATGAAAACAAGCACGTATGCTTTATTTACAAGACCGGGGTTGTATTTGTTCAAAAAAATTTCACAAATTCATACTTTTTCAGTTTTCTTCATATTTAAGGTTTTAATTTGACTACAAAAAGCAACTGTATATTTTATAACACGGAAGAAATACGAAAAAATATTCACTAAAATTTCCTCTCCCTAAATTGTAGCAAAATCCCACCTTACCCCTTAATTTTAAAATACAAAAAATATTTGAGTTTTGCAAATGAGATATAAATTTTACTTTTTTGACCGATTTTATTGATCAGATTTTTTTCAATTATGTGAAACATCTTTGTGTTATTCATGAGGCAAAAGAATTTTAATTTAAATTTTAAATTGAAAGCAAGTTAAAAATATTTAAAATGATTTTCATAAGAAAAAATAAAATAAAATGTAATAAAAATACTAAAAAGATATTGCATAACAATTTTGTGAAATACATATATAGTTTAATAAGAGCTAATCCACGAGACAATCCATCTAGGTTATGTATAAATATGTTTTTGTCCTGTATGAGGTATGGTCCATTGTATCATACCCAAAGTTCAAAATCATAATAGCCGGATACAAACATGATTCGTTGGTCCATGCTCTAACACATTGTGTTGTATTATGTCATCATGATGTGTTTTGTTAGCTTATGGGCTTTATGTGCTTAGATGTATAGATGTACCATATGCATTAATATATTGTACCAATCAGCTATGAATGTGTTGTGTTAATCTCATCGTGTTTAATTTATGAGCTCGATAAAATCTACCTAATTGAATCATACATGACACGACCCACATCCTAAGGTGTTGTGTTCTGCTAATGATGGGCCTCCTTGACCTTTACGTTGCAGGAAAAATTTGATTGATAAAATTCGACTAAAGAAATAGTTTTGTCCTTACTTTTTTAAATTCTTAGAATATTTTTGGCGTTTCCAAAAATAGACAGATAAAGTAGGTGATTTGTTAGAATTTAAGGGATACTAAGAGTATTATCTTTTATTTTATGATATGGTACATATAACTGGAAGCCGACTCTACATTCGCTATTTCCCTATAGTTATCAATTGCATGGAATTACAACTCTTTTTTTAAAAAAAAAAATTAATTTTAAATAAGAAAACTTTAATGTAACTACAGTTGGTGTTTTATAGTAGGGAATGATATTGAAAACTTTACGATGTATAGAGAGTTTTGACTTTTGCTAAAATGGAGAAGTCGATTATATTCATTGGTCAAATATATAGAGGAACGAATAAAACAAACGCTAATTGCATTAAAATATTTGTGCACGTATTCAAGTTGAATTTCGCACAATCCCATTCTTGAATACAGTTTGAGTTTTCACAATTCTTGTTTCCAATAAAACTGCGCTCCACAACTATTTTTAGTTCAAAATAATTTCACATTTCGTAACGGTATTATCAATACACATTGATTATATTAAAGAATCCAAATCGGTATTTTTTTTTTGAAAGAAATTTAAATTGGTATTTTTTTTGAAATGAATATAAACTGATATATTTGAATTCAAGAAAAAATTCGGTATTTTTGAACTCCCAAAACTCATTAACAGCGCACGTATATAGTGTTGCTTTGATGGATATAATCGCACTCTTAATTTTATAGAGCATCTATGCTCCATAAGCAGCTAGTTTGAGAGATATGCACAACTTAATGAAAGCCTACCAATCTATGCTTTTGGTCCAATGTATGGACAAAAACACCCCTTACCATTTCAGCTTTTATCGGAGAAAAAAAAAAAGAACGCTTCTAGATTACCACTTTAATTTATATTTTCATAAATATATTACTTTATTATAATTCTATTTGAAGAAGTAGAAGAAAAAAAATATAAATAGCAAAAAGCGACCAATGAAAGACAACTAAATTTAGCTCCATTTGCACTTGAACAAATTTTCTGCCTCTGTCATTGGGCTTGTTTTTCATGTTTTTTTATTTGACTTCACTTCTGCATAAATATTTGCTATACATGCTATACATGATAAACAGCAGAGATATTTTTTCATGTATTTAGTGGCCATGTTTAGAAAAACTTGATTTGGATTGCCTTCTATTTGGCATATACTAGCATTTTCGGTTCAAGTTAAGATTTTGAGGGATTTGATATATATATAGGTTGCCAATTCAATAGATATGTTTTTTTTTTTAATATATATATATATAGGTTGCTAATTCAATAGATATGTTTTTTTTTTTAACTACGGATAGGTATTTTTTTTTTTAGCCATTGGATTACCATTTAATGGTAATTCAATGGTTCTAATGAAGTGCATGAAAAGACGTATATTACTCTTTCTCTCTCTTACTTTTTACAATAAAAAAATATACATGTTAAATTTTCATTAGTCAAATTGATACTTATGCATAGGTAAAAAAAAAAATAACTACTGAATTGGTGCCCATATTGCTTTTCGAGCATAGTAATATATCCATCGTGTTCAACAAAATTGCACCATTTCTAATTCATATGTCAGTTTTAATGTTCTATATGTACAAAAATACAACAAATGCCTTGATTGTTTTTAATTTTTTTTAATTTTTAATACTCAATTGAATGTTATTCTAGATTTACATTTTGTTGTTCAATAATTACTATGGTAATTTTACGATTATTTGCACATTGAAAAGTGTATTGGAAAATGTATAAATAATTAATTGAGGACTGGAAATTATAAGATTTAAATATTTCAAAATTATAAATATGACAATAAAATCAAAATTAGCTGAATGTCAAAATTTGTCATGCAGTTATAATTGGTGCCAAAGAAAGATTATCTTTAGAGGAAGATTTTGTGTATATAAGTTAAAGTATTTTTTTTTTCCCGAAAGAATATAAGTCATAGTATTAGTTTTATAATTTAGCATTACATTAAAGATTCTCTAAGATTTTACCAACAAATGAGCACAAAAATGTGATTTGAATTTCAGAACAGACAAACACGGAAAATTAATAAAAACTATCAGCTGATATTAAAGTTTTCCGTTTACAATTTCATCAATCTGAACAAATAAGTATTGATGAAATGAATATCTTAAAATATCATAGTAAACAAATAAGCTTTCCGTTTATATTTTTGTATATATATACATATAGCTTCCCATTCCAGGTGGTGTTTTTTTTAATCTACCTATAGGTATTTTTTTAGCTTTAGATTGATCCAATCATTACCATAATTTGAGTAGTTGAAAAAAATAAAATAAAAATATATATTCATTATTTAATATTTTTTTCTTTCCTCTTTTTATCATA
>JXTB01000336.1:339376-422607 GCA_002914805.1 Parasponia andersonii | reverse complement strand
TCGTGATCAATTTTAATTGGCCAAGACAATATCTAAAAAAAAAGTCTACTGGATGCAATATATATATATATATATATATATATATATATAATCTTCAATGATCATTTTGACGGGATTTCCTAACTGAGATTGCTTTATAGTTCTAAAAGAAAAATTATGATACTAAAAGATCATTTTGACGGGATTTCCTAACTGAGATTGCTTTATAGTTCTAAAAGAAAAATTATGATACTAAAATTATTTTTTTGGGTTAAAAAAGAAAAAAGAAATATGATTAATAAAAAATTAATAATATTTTTAATCACTTAATAATGTCAATTGATATACATAATAATGTATGATTTTGATAACAATGACTCGTTTGAGATAACTTTCAACTCTGGGTATATAAGTCTTAGAAAACTTTCCTATATAAAGTAGTGGATCTATGGGTCCTTAATAATGTCTCATAGATAAAAGAAATTATTCCAAAAGTACATTCAAATAATAACATTTGATCTCTAAAAGAACTCTTGAACCATGCCAACAAGACTATAAATTATATTAGAGTTGAATAGTCTATAATTCTAATAGAATTTTATATTAAAAAAATCAGATTAATTTAATATGTTTACAAATAATGATATTAGGGATGACAATTTCATTAAACGAGGTGGTGCACGTAGTATACTAACCTGAATGGAGTGTACTTTCACCGTTATAAATAGTACGTGACATGAGACGAAGATTCTTGTTTAATATTTAGTGGGACAGGATGGACTTGGGATTGAGTGACCTACACCAACCTCACCCTGATTATATAAGTTAATTTCAATTTTTTATATAATAATAATTCAACTAGATTTTTTTTTTTAAAAAAACTAATAATATACAGTCATATATTAATATTATTTTGAGTTATTTAGGATTGTATTAACTTTTTAAACGAATGATATGCTATATGATTTTGGTATTAAATATTTTACATTTTACAATTCTAAAATGGTAAAGCTTTATTTGAATGTATTTTTAATTATTTAGGCCTGAAATTGGAATTTTCAATAAAGTTAACTTTAATTTTAATTTTTTTTCCCAATGCATTTATATTTTTTAAAAATTTGAAACAACATAGGATTGTTTAATTAATTCAAGACGATGATTATAAATAAAAACCTCGATATACCAATTAAAAAATCGATTCCTAATGAGAATTTTCCAAAATTGCTCCACACTAAATTATATGGTGAATGATGATAAAAACAAATCCCGTATTACCCCACCTGTTGACATCCCTAAATGAAATAGTGTTTTTTTTTAATAATAAAAATGAAAAAGTGTTTCTTTAGCTCTATCATAATTTCTCAAATACTAAATACACGTTTACCAATCCATAATTAGGTGTAACGAAAAAGAGAATTAAAAAATGTCCATTTTTAATGCGTACATTTTATTTTATTTTTTTAAAATTTGATTCGTGGAAAATGCACGAGGTTGATTTTAATCATAAGTAGCTTGAATAAATCTTTCCGTTCCATATTAAAATATTGCCTAAAAAAGTACCCTAAAATAACAATAATAAAAAATGTTGGGGGGCGCCCCTTGACATGGAAGCGGAAAAAAAAAAAAAAAAATTCCAAATCCAACTTTACACATGCAAATCAGCGAAGTCCTTACACGTGCCCCAATTCATCAAACTGCAAAGTACAAAGTGGAATAGTCCGAATCCGAGTACAAAACAGTCCCCCATCTTCGAGGCTATTTCCGTAATTTTAATCCCAAAAGAACGTCTATAAATATACCCACCCAAAAGTACCCGCACAAACAAAAAAACATATACATAAAGCTTTATCCAATCACATTTATTAGGGGGAAAGGTACTACTATATTAGCACCCAAAAATATCTATATTTTTCCCGAGAAAATTAGGAAAAAAAAAAATTGCAGTAGTAAGCGAAGAGGAGGAGGAGGGTGGTGGTGTTGGAGAAGAATAAGAGAATATTGTAACACTCGTTCCTCGTGCTCTTTTTACAATTTTCTCTCCCAGAAAACAGCTCATCTCCAATATATATATTAGCTAGCTAGGTAGCTAAAGCTCTCTTCTCCAATTTCCTCTATTTTCACCTTTTTTTAAAAATCATTTTTTTTCTTTTTTCTAAATCTTAAAACTCATGCATGTGAATGTGAATGTGAATGTGAAGAAGAAGAAGACCACCATTTATTTCACATCTTTGCCCCAAAAATACTTCTCTAATTTTCTAATTAATTCATAAAATCCGATCGGGGATTTTTCTGTTTGGAGAGAGAAAAAAAAAAAAAAACAAAACAAAACACAAAAGAACGAATTTTCTGAGAGCGAGTGTGATTAAGCAGAGGTTAGTTGGTTGGTTGGTTGGTTGGGGGGCTTTATAGAGATAGTGATCTGTGGCGGTGGTGGGATGGGGAAGGTGGCGGTGGGTGCGGCGGTGGTGTGCGCGGCGGCGGTCTGCGCTGCGGCGGCGCTGGTGGTGCGCCACCGGATGAGAAGCTCCGGGAAGTGGGCCCGGGCTATGGCTGTGCTGAGGGAGTTCGAGGAGAAGTGTTCCACCCCAATTGGGAAGCTGAAGCAGGTGGCGGACGCCATGACCGTCGAGATGCAGGCCGGGCTCGCTTCGGAAGGTGGCAGTAAGCTCAAGATGCTTATCAGCTATGTCGATAATCTCCCCACTGGGTATTATACATCTCTCCTTTTTTTATTTATTTTTTTTAATGGTAAAAATTTATGCTTTTTCGGATTTTGGAACTTGTTTCTCAACGTTTTGATTTGTGATTATCTTTTTCTTGATTTAAAAGAAGGGCTTCTAAATCGGAAGACTCATAATTGACTATTTCTACTTTTTTTTTTTTTTTGGTCGTATTTGATTTCCCTCATCAGCTTTTATAAGTGGGTATTCATTGGAGAAGAATTATTTTTATTTTTTGACCTGATTTTGAAGCCAATGTTTTCATGTATTTATTGTAATATTATTGAGAATCATTTTTTTTAGTATTTTTTTAAAGCTTTCATTTTTCTCCCTAGATTTTTGCCGTATTTTTATTTAATTTTTTGGCCTGTTAATTTTAAAATTTCTTCCATCACTGACCTCTAGCAGTTACTTTGATTTTTATTTATTTTATTTGTTTGAGTTCAGTATGCTACTTTTGTTATTGTTTTAATTTAATTGGTTATCTGGGAAAATCAAAACCCTTACAAGGATGTTAGCTTGGCCCTCCGGTATTTTGTTCCATCCAAATATGGGGAACATGGACCAGTTTAGATTGTTTGTTTGAAGCTTCTTTCTGAATGAATTAAACTTCTCCCAGAATGAGTTTTTTGTTCATTGTTTCATGTGCATAACTAACAGGGACAATTTTCAGATATGATATATAATGGGAAATTTTGTACTGACTTTTCACTTGCTTTTTTCTTGTTTTTTAATCAGTTCTCACTTGCTTTTTAAGTTCTTTTGCTTTTCTTCTCTTTGTTCCACCTTGATTCCTATTAATTAGAGATTTATTTTATTATTATTATTTTTTTTTGGTGATATCAAGTTAAATTGTATTGTTCTGTTTCTCTGATATTTTACTGACTTTTATAGTTGTTTAACTCCCTTTTTCTTTTTAAATTGATGTTTGATCCCGAGTCTAGACTGTATGCTTTTGATTTTTCTGTCCGAATTTAGTATTGCTTTGTGCTGCAATTATTGGTTGATTACTGTTTCTGCATCTATAGATCATGGTTTGTGTTATAGAGCTATGGCTTCTGGTGAGTATTGAATTAGATCATACTTTCTCTTTTGAAAATTGATGGATTTTGCTTGTGTCGGTAACGACTGGATAAGATTTTTCATAGATTTTGATTTCTCTCCTCCATTTGTTGGACATGGGGGCTGTTTATCTATCAACATGTGGATTCTATTTTACATCACAGGGGCTAATTTTCTCTTTGTTTGACAAGATGCTATCAAATTTATTTTCATTTTCATAGATTACCAAGCTCTAAGAACAAAGCTGGAAATTTTGAAATCTACTTAGGTTCACAGCTGCTGCGTGAATTGAAGTTTCGTTGACATGTTGATTCTGTTGTTCATGACTTTAGAACATTAACTGAGTTTGTGATAATGATTACAACGTATTATTTTCCTTTGTACTTGTTTTGTTAAATTTTTATGCTCCATTTAAGACCACTACTGCATCAGTCCACATTGAGTTGGTTTTCTAAAAGTATAATTTACTGTGATCTTTAGAGCCTTATTGAGAGTTGTAGAAAAGAGAAGAAAGGAAAATCTGCAAACAGAAAAGTCTCAATCATTCCTTAAGTAATACTTTTGTTCTTATTTTCAGGGACGAGAAAGGACTATTTTATGCTCTGGACCTTGGCGGTACTAATTTCCGTGTGCTGCGCGTACAGTTAGGCGGTAAAAGTGGTCGAGTTGTTAAACAAGAATTCGATGAAGTTTCAATTCCACCACATCTGATGACTGCGTCTTCAGAGGTTAGTATTTAATTCAGCAGATGTAGTAAAATCTAAGCTTGCTACGTTTGTTCCAAACTCAGAAATATCTTCAAATAATGTTGTTTCAGGCATTATTTGACTTCATAGCAGCAGCACTTGCAAAATTTGTTGCCGAAGAAGGTGAGGGTTTTCACCCGGCACCTGGTAGGCAAAGGGAGCTGGGCTTTACCTTCTCCTTTCCTGTGAGGCAATTATCAATTTCATCAGGGACTCTTATCAAATGGACTAAAGGATTCAACATTCAAGACACGGTGAGTCCACCTGCCTTGACTCTTTCTTTGTGTCTTCTTTGATATTCCCATTTTCCTTAAACGAAGAATAATCTCCTTATGCTTGATGTGGAATAAGTGGAAAATTAAAAACAAACCAGTGTGCACTGCTGATATCTAGGATGTTTTTATTGCTGCTGGGTCCTCATTGCCTGATTTTGAGATGAGAAATAGTCTCTCTCTCTCTCTCTCTCTCTCTCTCTCGGACTCAGTTTTATCTATTGGGATTAGGTTGTTGAACTTGGTCATTACATTAAATTACCATTTAGGTTTTCAGTTTTTTTAGGTTTTTCGGAGGATTGGAGACTACAGCTCTCTCTCTCTTGGACTCAGTTTTATGTATTGGGATTAGGTTTTTGAACTTGGTCATTACATTAAATTACCATTTAGGTTTTCAGTTTTTTTAGTTTTTTCGGAGGTTTGGAGACTACAGCTCTCTCTCTCTCTCTCAGTTTCATCTATTGGGATTAGGTTGATGTACATGGTCATTACATTAAATTACCATTTAGGTTTTCAGTATTCTAGGGAACAACGTCACGCTAATTTTTTTTTTTCTTTTTTTGGAGGATTGGAGGCTACAGTTTCCCATACAGTCCCAACCGCAGCCCCAGCCCCAGCCCCAGCCCCTTTTAGTATCCTTTCTTGAGCTTCTGATGCTTGACGTTTATTTTCTATCTTTCGGATACACCATCTTAGTTGTTCCCCCAAAAGTTTGATGTCTGCATTTGTAGACGAGTCATTTAGATAGGGCTATCATATAAATCTAGATGAGATGAAACTTTTGAGCAGTGTATCCTCGTATTCAATATTTTGCATGCTGAAACATCACATAGCATTGGATCTTTAGGGTGTAACATCATGATGGCAATGTTTATTAATAATGTCACCAACTCCGTAGCATCTATATTGTCATGGAATTTAATTATGCATGTGGTTTAATAAGTTGCAAGATGATGTGCAAGTGTAGACCTCTGTTGTCATTGACCAGAAAACCTCATAAAGTACATTTGTGCCAAACAGCTGTATATTATGTCACTGACTAAGTTTTATATTTAAATTTTCTTCTCTTGTGGGGCTTATGGCTAATAGGTGGGACAAGATGTGGTGGCCGAGTTGACCAGAGCAATGGAAAGAATTGGGCTTGATATGCGGGTTGCAGCCTTAGTAAGTTCACTGTATTTCTACTTTCAGGACTGGTTTCTTATGTTGGCATCCAACTCAAAAGGCCTAGTTCATGGGCGCTTTGCTATTGATAATGTCTTCATGGCTAAGCCTTTACTCTCCATCTGTTATTATTGTCATCTCATTGGAGATCGAATCTGCCATGCTGATGCAGGTCAATGATACAATCGGTACATTGGCTGGAGGAAGATACACCAACCAGGATGTCGTTGCTGCTGTGATTTTGGGCACTGGAACAAATGCTGCTTATGTAGAGCGGGCTCATGCGATTCCCAAGTGGCATGGTCTTTTACCTAAGTCAGGAGAGATGGTTAGTAGTAACTGGAATTTCTCTCTCACTAGTGTATGTGAAGTTGTGACAAAAAATATAGTAAGGTCATAAACACATTTACTCTGTTAGTCCTTCTTTTAGTATCTTTAAGTGCGTTGAAAGTTGGTTCATCATGTGGGTTATCTTGGATAGGAGAGAGTTGACAAAAATATGTAAGGTTTGAAACCCGGTGCTATACATTTGCTAATTCCTATCTCTCAATGATCTAGGTTATTAACATGGAGTGGGGTAACTTCCGATCATCTCACCTTCCCCTAACGGAATATGATCAAGGACTGGATGTTGAGAGTTTAAACCCAGGGGAACAGGTAACGGTAATTCATATACTATTAGCTATTTGCTATATGTTATTGTTTGCATGGATAGTTGAGTATGCATCTGATAAGCATTTCTGTTTTTTGTTTACAGATTTTTGAGAAGATGATTTCTGGAATGTATTTAGGGGACATTGTTCGTAGAGTTTTGTGTAAAATGGCCGAAGAAGCTGAGTTTTTTGGTGACACTGTTCCACAAAATCTGAAAGTTCCTTTTATACTAAGGTAAGCAAGAATCTCTCTTCAGTCGGATCAATCATTGTTTTATTTCGAAATTTGTTGCAACTCTTGGTAGGAATGCTGTTTGTAGATTAGTGGCGAACAGAGATACTTGTAATTAAGGAGTTGAAAATATTGTATTGAAGTTTTGACTTCTAGCAATGCCCGTATGTGATGTATGTAGCTCTTATACATCCATAGAATTGAATTGACACCAGAAATATTTGAGTTCATTTTCAGATGGATTATATTTAGAGGGTTTTTAATTTTTTGGTGTAAATATAGGACTCCCGACATGTCTGCAATGCATCATGACACATCCCCAGATCTGAAAGTGGTTGCAAGCAAGCTAAAGGATATCCTAGAGGTGCAACATTTTGTAAAAGTTATTCGATAAGTTGTTATGTCTATATCTTTTTGTCTTCATTTCCCTTCCTTCTCTTCCCCCCCCCCCCCCCCCCTTCTCTCTCTTTTTAAAAAAAAGAGAGAGAAGAGGGAACTAATGACAGCCTAACCTTTCAATAATTACTTTCTGTGAGTGAACTTTACATGTTGGCATTTTCATACTTGATGTTTCTAATTTGTTGGCCATTCTCTCTGTCAGATATCTAACACCTCCCTTAAAATGAGGAAAACCATTGTGGAGCTTTGCGACATTGTTGCCACTCGTGGGGCTCGTCTATCTGCTGCTGGGATCTTAGGAATCCTCAAGAAATTGGGAAGAGACACGGTAAAGGATGGAGAGAAACAGAAGTCAGTAATAGCATTGGATGGTGGGTTGTACGAGCACTACACTAAATTCAGGTCCAGTATGGAGAAAACCCTCAAGGAGTTGTTGGGCGAGGAAGTTGCGGCCAACATTTTGATTGAGCACTCCAATGATGGCTCTGGAATTGGAGCTGCTCTCTTGGCAGCGTCTCACTCCCAGTACTTAGAGGTAGAAGAGCCTTGAAGAATGGCTAAAGCTAAGGTTGACGAAAGAAATATGTCATTTCAGTTTTGTATACTTACTGTCCCCCATTTTTACAATTTCCTCCTAAATCATTTAGATCTCTCTTCACCTTCAACCTTGAGAGATCATGACTGACCACAAGCCTTTAGTTTTATTTTTTCCCCCTTATTTATGGTCTTATGGATAACATAATCCACAATGAACCAAATATGCAGTTAGAGCCGGCTTTAAGGTATTCCTGCTTAAGCCTGTAATCTGCTTGTTTGCTAACGTTTAATATCGTGGTGGTACCAATGTATAAGTTCATTTCTGCTGGAATATGCAATAAAGTTGGGGATGTAAACTGTTTGTTGAGCAGTCACTGCATTTTTCTTTTGCGGAGCATAGTCTCTGATTTCTTCAGTGCAAATAAAACAGGGACTTTATGATTGAAACATGTTCCTAAGTTTTCGAAGGGGATGGTGGGACTCTCATCAGGGAGTTGGACCCAATGGGAGAGGTTAGAAGCTTTTTGTTTGTTTTATATGATGAGTTGTCTCCTTGCTGTGGAGATTGCCCAGGGATGTTTTATATCTGTAATGCTTTTCCCCTGCACCCTTGTTTTTTTCCTCTGTAATATTGTTGTCCTTGGGGATGAGGCAAATTATGGAGGTTTACTTGGGAAAAATTTGGGGTTTAGAAAGTGTGAACAACATGCTAAAAATTCGTTTTGTTTACTTGACATCACTGCTCTTTATTTATTTATTTTTAATTATGGAACAAGAAATGTTTATTGATAAACCCCAATTCTGCTCATTATTAGGCCTCTCCCGGAATTAAGTTGCCAATTTATTGCTTCATGTTATTATTCTATTGAATTTATCTCTGTGGCTCATTTCCTTGCCTGCCTTTTATGAAAAGATATTCCTCACCTAGTAGGAATGGAATCCAAATCTTACCAAATATCAAGTCTCATACTTTAATTTCTATTAACTAATTCACTTATTAATGGAACTATCCTGCCCTTAAGTTTGTGTAGCTGGAAAATGGTCAGAATGCCTTGAAAACTTAATTATGTATCATACAAGTTACAGTTAGCCAGTGCCGCACAATACTTTAACCCTCTAAAAGCCAGTGAGTGCTTTTTCCTCGAGAACTCTCTCATTATTATATATTCTACTCTACTCTGCTCTGCTCAAACAATATACAAAGTGAAACTACGATATATTTGCATTTGTTTGCATTGGCTAACCTTCAACCTATTATAAAGTCTTTTATTTCCTCGTAATGCTATACTTGATATCCTATTTCTATCATAGATTGCTAACAAAAATAGGGTCACCGTCGTCATCTTCTACTTCCAAAGCGCTCTCGCGCTTCGAGTTCTTGAGCAGTGGAGCGTCGTATTCGATTCCGGCCAACTTTTCGCCATAGCCCATCAGCGGACGGGCGCAGCGGACCAAGGTTTGTGCAACGTCCTTCATGGAAGGCCTCTTGGAAGGCGAGCGCTCCGTGCATTTAATCCCAAGCACGAAGACACAGCACATCTCGTCAACGAGACATGGTTCCCTTATCTCCGGGTCCAAAGCCTCGGCGATCGGCTTGCCTTCTTGCACGTGGCGCCGCGCCCAGTCGGAGAGGGAGCTGTGCTCGTCGTCGCCATTGTTTGCTTCTCTTCCGGTCGCCAGCTCTAGGAGAAGGACGCCGAAGCTGAACACGTCGATCTTTTCATTCACTCTTGTCGTTTGAGCGTACTCTGCATTGCAAATTTGAGTATGGAATGCTTATGAGTTTTACTGAAATGGGCGATGTGAAAATTGGTGGTGATGTGGGTGAGTTTTACCTGGAGCCATGTAGCCGAAAGAACCGGCCACAGTGGACATTGTAGCAAGCTCTCCTTGCTTGACTAACAGCAGCTTGGCCAGGCCGAAATCTGCGATTTTCGGGTTGAATTCGGAGTCGAGCAAGATGTTGCTTGATTTAATGTCTCTGTGGATTACTGGCGGGGAGCAATCGTGGTGCATGTAGGCGAGGCCTTGCGCTGCCCCGATTGCAATTTGTAGCCTCTTGGACCAGTCCAGGACACCGTGATGGACAGAACCGGGAGCCGAGACGATTGGTTGTCTGTTTTTGTTGTGTAGCCATCGGTCTAGGCTGCAATTTTCCATGTACTCGTAGACCAGAAGTTTTGAACTCTCGCTGGAGATGCAGCACATGAGTTTCACTATGTTGGAATGTCGAATTAAGCTCAGTATCTTGACTTCTGAAAGGAATTCTTGCTCGAGCTTGTCTTCTACCTTCTTGCTGTTCCATATTCTTTTTACAGCGACGACATCACCATGACTATTCACGGGGACACGGTAGACTTTGCCGGATCCTCCAGCTCCAATCAGGTTATGGTCATTCAACCCGGACACGATCCTTGATTCTGTGAACTCTACCCTCTGGAATGAGGTGAGCTTCCATTTGGAGTCGGATCCGTTCTTCCCGCAGTGACCTCTGATTATGAAGAATGAGAAGGACACAACCAGCATGAAGACTGCTGCACTTAATGTTATGATCAAAACAAGATATGGGGTTGAAATTTTGTCCCGCTTTTGGGGTTGGGAGCTGCAGAGCTTGAGTTGCAACGAGTTGGTACTTGCACAGAGACCGGGATTGTCTAAGAAGCTGTTGGCATATGCAGCGTTCTCAAATTCCCATGGGATAGCCCCAGTGAGTTCATTGGAAGAGAGATTGAGAGAATTGAGCCTCAAATGGCCAAGTTGGGTTGGAATTTGGCCAGAAAATTGGTTCTCTGAGAGGTCTAAGTATGTAAGAGTAGGCAAGAAGGCAAGTTCTACTGGAATTTGTCCAGAGAGTTGGTTTCGACTAACATTAAGGGTGTTTAGGAACTTCCATGATACTATATCTGATGGAAGATTCCCGGTGAGCTGGTTATGATCAAGCAAAAGAGTTGTCAAAACAGGAAGAGTGGTTAGTTCTTTAGGAATGGTTCCTGTGAAGAGGTTATTGCTGGCCTCAAACACCACCAAATTCCTCCAGGCAGACACCCCAGTTGGAATATTACCTGTAAACTTGTTGTCACTGATTTCCAGCCGAGAAAGATTCCTGGCCGTCTTCTCAGGAAGCACACCAGTGAATGAGTTGTGGCTCAGCATCAAGATAGTCAGGTTGAGCGATGTCCACAGACCACTGGGAAGATTCCCAGAAAGCCTGTTGTTTTCAACTTTGACCATGAGCAGTGGGCTGCAGTTTCCAAGTCCTTGAGGCAGTTCACCGGTGAGATTGTTGTCAGAAGCCACCACTCCTACCAAGTTACCCCCATCACAAAGGTGTTCCGGTAAATTGCCTGAGAGATTGTTGGAAGAGACCTCGAATGTCTTGAGCTTCAAATTCTTGCCCAAGTCTGGAGGCAAAACGCCTGACAATTTGTTGGTATACAGTTTGAAATCTACCAAAGCGGGTAATCTGCCGATTCCCTCTGGAATATCTCCGGACAATTGATTAATAAACAAAGCTAAACCCGTCAACTGGTTTAGCTTCTCGAAGTCTGTTGGTATTCTCCCTGTTAAATTGTTCTCCGAAAGATCGATTATCTTCAAGTTTAGAGCTTCAACCACCTGAGGAATCTCCCCAGAGAGTCTGTTCCTGAAAAGATAAACTATGCTTAAATTCTTCAATGTAAACAACCCATCTGGGATTTTCCCACTCAAGTTATTCTCGGATAAATCCAAGTATTTCATTGCTGCCATATCTCCAATACTTTCAGGTATTTCCCCGATCAAATTCGAGTTAGAAAGCCACAAGTTTCTTAACTTCTTCAACTGTGTATAATTGGAAGGCAGCCCCGACGAGAATTCATTATTTGATAACCACAACATTTCGAGATTGGACAATTTACCTATTTCTGGTGGTAAAGTGCCATTTAAGAAGTTGGCCCCAAGTATGAGTGTCCTCAGCTCTTGCAGCCGTCCTATGGCAGCTGGGATATTGCCACTGAAGTTATTACCGCCGAGGTTAAGACTCCGGAGCTGAACCAATCGATCGATGTCGCTAGGAAGTGTTCCGACAAAGTAGTTATTGGAGAGGTCTAAATCTTCAAGTTTTGGACAGTTGTACAGAGCTGTAGGAAACTCCCCGGGAATATAGTTGTACTCAAGATTAATGACTGTGAGATTCTTGAGGTCACAGATGAAGGGTGGGACTTCATTAGTGATGTTGATGTTCTGCAGTGACAGCCCGGTGACCGAGCTCGAGGTGCAGTTGATGCCAGGCCAAGAACAGTGGGAAGAAGAGTTTGTTGATGGGATATATTGACTCATATAAGAGAGGTTTCCCCAGTATTGCTTTAGCTTCAGGAGCACTGATTGTTCTTGCTCCTGCAGCGACTGAGAGACTCCATGGCTAATAAAAAGAAGGAAGAGAAAGGTGTGTAATGGGACTGAATATGAGGTAGAGTTTTGGTTCAATTTCCTCATTTCTAAGAGACTGATCAGAGTGTCTCAATCTGGTTTTCAGTCTTTGCTTCTTGAGGAGAAACTAACTCACTTGTAGATGTTTATTAAGGTCTGTGTCGTGGTTGGCAGGTACTGCAAGTGGAAAATCAGGCTAGCAATACGAGAAAAAACTAACGGCAAGAGTTTTCCACATATTGACGCTTCAACTTTTGAGCTTGTGATCATTACAAGGTCACTAATGGTTTTACTTTTCTTTTGTGGACCTGAGGATAAGATAGTCAACTTTGATTAACCAGATGATGGAAAGGAATAACTGGCTTAAAGCTTAGCAATCAAGTCAACCATTAGGTGTACAGTAATACTGGATTATAGATTCAATATAATGTTGCTGGAAAAATGAGCCATTTACATAATTATTTACGTTTGAATCCAATTCAGATAAGAACGCACATGTAATCTCATTGGTGGTTGACTTTTCGTCATAGTTGTTTTAGGTCCAGTTTGGTAGATACGTAGTTT
This sequence comes from Parasponia andersonii, assembly GCA_002914805.1. NCBI lineage: Eukaryota > Viridiplantae > Streptophyta > Magnoliopsida > Rosales > Cannabaceae > Trema > Trema andersonii. The sequence continues at coordinate 409,872 of JXTB01000336.1, read as the reverse complement.
TAAAGGAAAATATTTTTAACTGTGCGCGGAAGGAAAAATATATTGTAGTGTGAAATAGTATAATATTTGATAAATTATAATTTTAAAGAGTTGTGACTTAAAAAAATTGTATTAAAATATTTAATAAATTGTACGTGAAAATATGAAATGATTAAAATAAACATAATTATACAATTATGCATATTTATAGAAAGAATTTATTGATATTTTTTATAATTATGCAAATTTGTACATATTAAAGATATTAATAATTTTTTTAAAAAAATTATATGAAAATAAACTTAATTAAATTAGTTACTTAATTTATTTTATTTTATTTTATTTTTATCTGAATTTAAAATTTTAATAAAGAATCAATTTAATTATTTCAAAATAATTAATATGAAAAGTATTTTAGTCAATTATGATTTTAATATATTGATATTTTTTTAAAAAAAATTGATATGAAAATAAATTCAATTAAATGTGTGGTATTTTTACTTTTAAGTTAAAATATTTTAACTATGATTTATTCATTAAAAGATAATTTAGATTTCTGCATGATCTAAAAGTTAAAACTAATTTTTTGACTATAATTTTGTCAAAATTATTGAATAATCTAATTTTTATATTTTTTAACAAACACTTTTTTAATTCATAAATTATTTAAAAAATATTTTTAGTTTGTCAATAAGTTAAACAAAGCCTTGTACTCCTGCACACGATCCAAGCCCATATTTTATTTAGTCGTTTATTACTAATTTTAATTTGCTAAATATCGTTGCGTGTAGTTTGAGCCTCGAGTTCTATACGGCAAGAAATCAATATTATAAATCATGAATATTATTTCTTAAATTTTTGAGTCATTATTAAGGCAGAAGACCATAGAAAATGTGACGTAATTAAGATTTGGCATTAAGTGCAAACTCAACTTTCCAGGAAATACTGCGTTAGAAAAATATGAAAGTAAGACGCCTTTGCTGAACAAAGACCAATAAAGATTTTCGGTTTTCCCACCTACAATTTTTTTTTTTGGTTTTTATGAAAAAAAAAAAAAACAAGCACCGAACGTGATACCCCAAGGGGTGGAAGACTTCAAAGTTCAAACTTTGACTATACAATTATATATGGGTTCCAGGAAAACCGTACTATTTTATTCATATATTTTCAAGCTTGGATTGATGAAGGAAGAATAATAAACCCCACAAGTCCAATTATTTGCTCGTGATTCCATTTTAGCTTTATTGAAAACTTGGGGTATTGCGGTTCCATTTCCACCATTCCATAATCCGAGCTCGTGTTCTTGCAGTCTCATTTTCTTGCTCAATTTCTCTAGTAGAGCATTTCATCTGGAAGATGTGATACAATAACAAAAAGTGGTCGTGATAATTATCATTTTTCATTCGTCCTTTTTGGTAGTAAAAATGATAGTGACTTGGTTGGAATAAGTTGTTCTGTTCACATTGCAGACAAGTTTTTCGTCACCTACAATGTCCCACGGAGTTAATAGCAATTGTAGAAAACAACAGACGTTATGAAAACTATAACCTTTTTTAGGGGATTCTTTCTAAACAAGCAATAAGTACTTATTCACGAAAAGTAATAAGTGGAATAAGCATCAAACAGATATACGACACCAATCAACCATTTGAATTTCCCTTATTGTATCTAGAAACTGTATGATATCATGCATATACGATGGCTGATGGCATATGGTGGAAAATGGCTTCGGCTAGTCAGTCACCAAACCGGGTACTGAGGATGTTGATTAAAATGCTCCAAAATAACCCCAGTCTACCATTGTATATTATTGAAACAAAAACGAAAAAAACAAAAGACAAAAGATTAATAGACCGTACGGAATAGATTATTTGAGCCTGAACATTTCTTACCTTCCAATGAAATATTTGTAGAGTGGAAAATTAGAGTGCCAAACGTTGAAAAGGGCGTGTCTTAGAAGACTTAAATAGACCTCAAGTTGACTTGACTTGATGCCACTTCACATTTGGGTGCACATTGACAGGCTGATCTGTAATCCCCCAAATGATCATCTAATGCCTGGAAAAAGAGTTGTATAAAGCTACAGGTTAACTAAATCAGAACAAATTAAAGGACGTTTGTTTGGAGTGTGCGTATACATAAGAAGTCATGACGATGCTAATTACTAAAAATTACATCTGATTTTCTAACCTTACCCAAGTATACTAATATTATTTCCCATAATTTTATAATCCATCCATAGAACTAAACTATAAGATTCTGACCTCTTTCTTTCCCCTCGTTATTCTAGAGATGAGAAAAGACTCAACAATAAACACACAACAAATCCCTTCCTCACTAAACTAACTATTAAAGCAGCAATTGTACAGCTACGAATCACAACCCACGCCACTTGAGGGTTTACGTCCTTAAACTATTGTTACAGTCTCATTTTTGTACATAAACTTTAAAATTTCTCATTTTAGTTATTTAACTTATTTTTTTTTATTAATTTTTAACAACATCTATTAAATATTTAATGAAAGGGAGCAAAATTAAACTTTTTTCAAAATTTAGGGACTAACACTAAATTTAAATTTTGTATGTAATTATTATTTTTTCTAATTTTTATTTTGTCCTTAAATTTAACAAATGTTAGTGAACAAAGTTATACCTAAACCAACTTTAATAGTCTAAAAACCAAAATGACAAAATTTAAATTTTAGAAATTGTTAAAGGGTGATTTGAAGAATCCGAAAACTGTTGATCCAAGCAGAAAGTTGTGTGGAGAACAGTTTTGTGGAAGCGACAATATGAAGCTAAAATATGAGTTGAGAAAACTTTGAAAAAAGTGAAATGATAAGTCACCTAAAAGATTTAATGTGATTCGTCTAATTTGAGCTATATCCATAGACAAGACTGTAAAAAATTTCCCTATAAAAAAAAGATTATAACTTATTTCTCTCTAAATATAAGAAGAGTAAAAATGAATCACTTTCTCTTGAAATATGAGAAAATACTTTCTCTAAACAATTTAGGAGAAAATAATTTATAAGTTAAACTCTCTCTTAGAAAGGAACATGGTTTTGGAATGGGACGAAGAATAGTTTAAGGAGAGGAGTATTTATAGTTAAGTCCACTATCATATTCTCCCATTTTTCCTTCCTCTTTTTGAATCCTTACATGTGCGGCACATCACAGTGGCATCAATTGAATCAATATTGTGGCTTAGTCAAACTATATATATTGATTACATTCGTCCATTTGAAGACTTTGATTTTAATCACATTCACACTTGATAAATCTTTTTTTTCTTCGCTTGTCAATTCTTCATGCTGCTTACGTATCTGCTAAGCCATATGAGAATCTACGCCATTGGAATATATTAATATTGATTGGTTTACTTAAAGCATCAGCTAAGTTTTCCTTGGTATGAATTTTCTTCATATCCACACTTCCATCTTCTACTATTTCTCAAACAAATTGATATTAAATTCCTTTGTCATTTTTTCATGTTGCTTACATATCTACTAAGCCATATGGAGATCTACGCCATTAGAATTTATTAATATTGATTGGTTTGGTTAAAGCATTTGCTAAGTTTTCTTTAATATGAATCTTCTTCATATCCACATTTCTATCTTCTACTACTTCTCAAACAAAGTGATATTGGATTCCTATATGATTTGTCATGGAATGAAAAACTAGATTCCTTACAATATGCAAGGCACTCTGACTATCTCAAAATCGAGGAATGTTCTCTTGGTTGTGCCCGAACTCCTCTAATAACATTTAAATCCAAATAGCCTTTTTGCAAGCTTCTGTAGCAGTCATTTATTCTGCTTATTGTAGATAATATCATAATAGTTTGCAGTTTCAAAACCCAGCTTACAGCTTCTTTTACAAGAGTGAACACATGCCTGTAGTAGATTTTCATTTGTCGAGATTACTTACAAAATCTAAATCAACATATTCCTTGATAGTAAATTTTGATCATCCATAAAATAATACAATCTCTGAGGTTCCTTTGATATACCTCAAAATCTTCTTCATAACATTCCAATACTCTCTACTAGGATTTGTTATGTACCGACTAACCGCTCCGACTTCTTGTGTAATATCTGGTCTTGTGCATATCATAGCGATCATTAGGCTTCCCATCGCTGATGTATATGGTACTCAAGACATCTCCATCCTTACTGCTTCATTGCTAGGATACATCTTGGATGATAACTTGAAGTTAATAGAAAGTGAGATAGAAATTGGCTTACAATCTTGCATATTGAAGCATCACAAGAGTTTTTTCAAATAATTCTTCTAAGAAAGCCAAATGTTCATGTTACTTTTATTTCGGTGAATTTACATCTCTAGAATCTTATTTGCTGGTCCCAAGTCTTTCATATCAAATTCCTTAGCCAACTATACCTTCAATTCTTAGAATTGATCTTTGTTGGGACTCGTTACTAATACGTCGTCCACGTACAATAATAAAATAGTGCAATCACTATCTTCATCAAATTTCTTAAAGTACATGTAGTGGTCTGAACTGAGTCTGTTGTATCTAAGACTTATGATTAAGGAATCAAATTTCTTATACTAACACCTCAACACCTAGCTGAGACTGTATAAAGATTTGTTTAATCTGCAAACCAAGTTCTTCTTGCCTGTTTCGGTAAAACCTTTTGGTTGGAGCATATAAATTTCTTCTTCAAGTTCTTTATAAAGAAAAGTAGTTTTCACATATAGCTACTCTAGATGTAGGTCAGACGTAGCACACACGAATATCGCCAGAACCATTTAAATTATTGTGAGTCGAACTATAAGTGAAAATATCTCCTTGAAGTTAATATATTCTTTCTGAGCATATCCCTTTACCACTAATATCACATGATACTGCTATATTTGATCATTGTTGTCTCACTTGATCTTATAGACTCATTTGTTTCCAATGTCCTTGTTTCCTTGTGATAGCAAAGTAAGATCCTTTGTCTTGTTTTTGTGAAGGACTTCAATCTTTTCTTGCATTGCTATTATCCACAGGGATATATTTAGGCTTTTGGTAGCCTCATGAAAAGTTGTTGACTCTCCATCTTTTGTTAGAAGATAGTATGCAATGTTGCTCTCAGTAACATAATCTAAGTCCCACGCTGGTGGTCTTTTCTCATGAGTTGACTGACAAATTTCGGAAGCCTCTTTCTCGACTGGTTTTTCTACTTTATGCTCTAGTGCTACATAAAAAGAATCTGAATCTTCAGCATTTTTTTTCTACTTGAACTGTAGTAGTTTTTAAATTTCTATCATCTCCCTGCTCTTACGATTTATTTTATGCAAATATCACATCTCTACTAATGACAACCTTATGGGAAGTGGGATCCCATAAATGATATCCCTTAACTCTATTAACATATCTCAAGAATACACACTTTCTAGATTTTGAATCTAGTTTTGTGATTTCTTGAGTATTGTATATCACATACACAGGATGTCTAAATGTGTATGAGTGAGAATAATTAGCTGGCTTATTAGTCCACATCTCCATTGGTGTCTTCAGATTAATCACAGTTGATGGAGACTGATTGATCACATAACATATGGCTTTGACTACTTCTGGATAGAATGTCTTAAATAGATCTACAACTCTCAACATTGCTCTTGTCCTTTCCAATAAGGTTTTGTTCATCCGCTCTGCCACTATTAACTCCATAAAATTGGAGTTATCTAGTGCTATTATGCCTTAAGTTTTTCTATATTCTTATTTGAATTAAGTTGTTTCAAGTGTTTTTATTGTTGTTTTAATATTTTGTTTGTTTATATTGATAAGAGAATAAAACTAATGTGTTTGATGCAAAATGAGGTAAATTTATGTCTCACAAATGAGTTTTTCAAATTATTGAGATCAAAGTTCAATCTGATACAATCATAACGTAATGAAAATATAGCATATCAAAGCTAAAACGAAGAAATAACGCATCTGGGAAGTCGTGGTGCCAAACCAGCAGAAAAGTGGAGCCCCAACGCCAACTATTAAGTAGTTTTGGTATCGCGGTGCCATCATCTGCATCCTAGGTCAATAATTGATAGTCGAGATCAACTTTTTGATGATCCAAATGTCCAAATTTAGCCGGTCTTAAGTTTATAGAGCCACCTCTTTAAAACCCTATCTTTGGGATTATAAGATGCATGTTATGATAGAGAGAAAGAGAGAATGGCAGCCATGGAATAAAAGGAAGAAGAAGATGAAGTCATACTCCAACTTTATTTCTTGATTTCCTCCACAACATCAATACCATAGTATGTTCTTAGCTTTTCCTCTTCATTTTCTTGTGAGTTTTTCTTTGTATTTTCTATATTTAGAGAGTAGTGTAGTTGAGAGCAAATCCTAATAAGGGGATACAAGGGAGTAAGAACCAAACTTAGAAGTGGAACTTGACAACCTCTATGAATACCTTCAAGCTTTTCTAAGGGGGAATTCTTTAACTTTTCTCTCTTTGATTTTATATTTCTTGAATTCAATGGATTATAATGTTATTGTTCTCAATTTATGTTATGAACTAAATATTTCTTTGTCTAGTTTTACTATGTGAACTAATCTAGTATTTTGTGTTTATTTATTTATTTCCTCTTTCATTCATCAAATCCATTGTTGAGTTATTTGTTTTACCTTATACTTATTATTTCGATTTAACTGATCACTAAATAGATTATTGAGTGAAACCTTTATAAACTTGGAAAGGGAAATTTAGGTTTGGACATAGGTAGAATAACATAAGATCACCTAATATGGGATGAGTTTGTATAGGATAGGAATATATCTATGTGACTTGTGTAACCTTTGTGTGAGAATAACTAAACTTAATGAATCGAATCAATTTATGTTATGAGTAACATATTAGCTTATCTAGGTATTTTCACTTATATCTTAGGAAGGAATTTGTGAATACATTCGAATTCTCAGTTGACAACTCTAGTGGATTAATTAATATAAGAGGGGAAGTAAGATATGTGTGTTTAAAGAATGGTTGGAAAATTAGTAAACCTAGACCTTTTTCTTATTGCTTACTTTCATTTATTTTATACGATAGTTTAGTTTTCTTTATTTTATTTCTTTACAATCAAATTATGTTTGTTAGGATAAAGTTAAGATTGGCCAATTTTAATACTTTGCATTGACTTAAAAATCAATCCTTGTGAGTTCGACACTCTAACACCTAAATTTATATTACTTGTAACCATGTGCATTTGAACAGGAGTATTTGAGTGCAATTTATAATTGTACATTCCATCCAATAAGTTTTAGCGCCGTTGCCAAGGATTGAACACTATTTCTTTGTTAATATTAATACATTATAATTTTAATTCAAACTTTCTTTTTTTAAACTTATTTTATTTTTATTTGTGAGGTTCACGATGCTAGCTAAGGCAATATTTCATCAAAGCATCACAACAATTTCTTAATATGGCTTGGAACCTGTGCACATAGTTTAGGAAAGATTCAAGATAGGGCTTAGTAAAGAACCTGACTAGGAATTACTTAAGTGGTACCAACTTCAAGTGTTTATGAAAGGTTTGAATCTTACAAGTAGGAGTTAAGTTGAAGATAGATATGGCTTCCCAATTTGTGAAGAGAGACATGAAGATGAAGCCTATTAAATAATGGAGGACATGACAAAATTTGATTTGAAATATTTTTATTTTAAAGAGTCTTCAAGGAAACTTGAAGAAGAAGAACCACAGGACATGTTGGTGGATGAGGAAGTTCAAGAGACTAATAATTTGGCCGCATCATTGGTCTACACCAGCATACCACTGACAGAGTCTTGTTTGCCATTAGAGTGACCATTTCAACACTACACTCTCTATAAGCTAGAACCAAAGGTAAAGTTTGCTTTCGAAGCCAATCGTTTGAAATCAAGCCACTTTGGATTTATGAGTAGTAATTGTCTATACTTGGTCAAGCTTGAGGACTATTACAACAAAGACCCATTTATTGTGGTATATGCCACACTTTATAGGCAATAAATACTCTTTGATGAGCATTTACTTGAATCAAGTCGAAGATGATAACTCAAGCGCTTCTTGGGAGGCAACCCTAGTGTTTATGTTTTCATGTTCATATGCTATTTTTTCCATGTTTGTTTTTTGTGCAATCCAAGAGTTGGTTATTAGGAATATGCCCTAGAAAGTAGTTTTTTTATTTAGCATTTTAAACAATATTTATTGGATTTAAGTATTATTTATTTGCTGTCAATGAATTCCATATTATGTCACAATTATATACATATGATATCTATATTTCTATTATGAAAACGTCTAAAAGTTTCCATGACTATTAATGAGTAATAAAGAATTATTCGTGTGAAGTGTTCATATATGGGAGACTAAATTCTTTATTTCATTATGTCTATATTAAAAATTCACATTCTGCAAATAAAGATGAAATACTTTATTTTGCCATAGAATGTATTGTTGTCTATTTCGACGAGATTGATGAAGTATCCAATTATCGAAGTATCTAACTTCAGATACAAATACTAGTACATTATAAGAAAGTTATAAGTGCATTGAACTAGACCAAGTGAAAAATAGAATTTGAGGTTAAGTGTTGTAACTCAATATTCTATCTTTCACTAATCTAGTATTATTACAAGATTACCTTAATCCTAGTGATTGTCGGACTTGCTTTCATGAGTTTTATCATTTTGACTTACTAAAGGACTAGTTCCGATTATATGGTTAAAACTCTGGCATATTGGAAGATAAGATTTATGAATTGACGAGAATACCTTTCATGATTTGGACACTATACATTTAGTGTCACTTTGAGTTTTTTTCAAGGACTTGGATAATACAAATTGGGCACCGGATATTTACTATGTGAATTTGACTGTTTTTGTATGGGTAGTTACAAACACTGTAGTCAATCATTATCCATTAGATGAAAAATAGTAACTCAAAGGTAAATATATACTCAAGGGGTAACACAGTAATTTTATCTCACTAGTACGACATTACATTGAGAGTATATCTATAGGTATGATATATACTAAATAGATCAAGTTAATTAAAGTGTTAATTAGCTTCTTAGAAAATATATGACATTTAGCCTAAGAGTGCAATATTGTGCTTATAATAGAGTGCCCAATATTAATAGATAAGACTCAGTTATAATTAAGAGTTAATCCATTAGATGAAAAATGGTAACTCAAAGGTAAATATGTACTCGAGAGGTAACACAGTAATTTTATCTCACTAGTACGACATTACATTGAGAGTATATCTATAGGTATGATATATACTAAATAGATCAAGTTAATTAAAGTATTAATTAGCTTCTTAGAAAATATATGACATTTAGCTTAAGAGTGCAATATTGTGCTTATAATAGAGTGCCCAATATTAATAGATAAGACTCGGTTATAATTAAGAGTTAACCGACTTTTCATGTGTAACCGAGGCTAAATCAAGGCAAATTTTGATCAATCACGAGTGAAAATGGCGATTAACATCTTAGTAGTGTATAGCAACGCCAATAGTATGGAAGAAACTAGGCAAAAACTAGGTATTGTAGAGCCAAATTGGCACCGCAATGCCATAAGTTCCAGATGCCTGGCACTGTAACACCAATTCGTGGTGCCTCAATGTCATTTTGTGATGGCGCGATGCCATCTCCTAGGTTCTGTGGTGCTATAGCACCACAGTACGGTACTGCAGTGCCATCCTCTCGACCGTCTTGGCACCGCGGCACCAAATTTGGCACCTCAGCATTACAAAGTGTAAACATATTGCAAAATTCTTAGATTATGGCCAGTTTGCCTTCAATCTTTAACCTCTCTTCAGCTTATCTGAATACTAAACAAAAACCCTAGCAACCAGAGTTTTTAGACAATTTTTGAATGAGAACCAATAGAAGGAAAGAAGAATCAAGAGGAGACAATGAAATTGATTGATAGAGCTTCAAAGAGTTTTTCTTTCTCTTCCTTTAATTTTACTCTTCCATTTCCTACAATGAACATGGATAAGCTTTATTATTTCTGTTATGTTTCTCTTGATATGACTATGAACTAAACTTCATTTCTAGGGATGTAATCAAACCTCTAATGTAATTTAATTACTTTGTATTCCTCATTTGTTCTTGATATCCATTAATGAGTTAATTATTTTACCTTGTGTTTTATGTTTTTATTCACTTGGCCAATAAATAGATTGCTTGTGTAAAACCTCTCTGAACTTGGAAAAGGGAGTCTAGGTTTGGACATAAGTTGAACAACATAAGATTGCTTAGTGTAGAGTGAATTTGCATAGGATAGAATTATATCTGTGTGACTTATGCAAGCATACGTGAGAATTACCTAGCTTAATGAGTCTAATCAATTTATGTTAAGAGTAACATATTATCTTGTTTAGATATTTTCACCTATATCTTGGAAAGGAGTTTGTGAATGCTATTGAATTCTCAATTGTTAATTTTGAATGGATGATTGTACGGTAAGAAAAACTAGTAATTGAAGGAATTAGAGGATAGATTGTATCTCTAGGCTTTTTATCATTGTTATAAAACTATCTTTGATTACTTACTATTGATTTTTATTATTTCCTTTTGTATTGAATTTACATTTTAAATTTAGTTCAAAACAACCATTTCTCGTCATTTGGATAAATTATCAACTAGTTAAGTTAGTACTTAGCATTTGTGGATCATTTGTTTCTTGTGGGATTTGATACTTTCTTACCATTTGTATTACTTGTTGCAACTCGTATACTTGTAGTTTATATGTTAGAAATAGCCCAACTTTTTTGCGCCATTGCCGGGGAGTACAGTGATTTATTACTTGTTAATACTAACATCTATTAGTTTTGATTTAATTCAAACTTTTATGTTCTTATTGTGAATCTCAAATGCTTAATTTCACTATATGAGATGCAAATGGAGTGTGAAATTCGTACCATGTGATCCTGAGATTGAGTGTACTTTGAGGGAAATTTGAAGACAGAGGAATCAAAGAATCAACCTTTAAGTAGCTATGGGAGACCAAGATAATGCTAGACCTTTGAGGGATTTTGCGGTTCCTGTCCTCGAAAGGTCTAGTCCTAGCATTTGAAGATCGTCTATCAATGCCAGCAATTTTGAGTTGAAGCTAACAATCATTTAGATGGTACAATCTATGTGCTAATTTGGTGGTTTACCTAGTGATGATCCTAACCAACATCTCATAAATTTTCTTGAGATATACGACACTTTCAAGCATAACAGAGTTAATGAGGATGTCATTCACTTAAGGTTGTTCCTATTCTCTTTGAGAGATAAGGCTAAGGGATAGTTGAATACCTTACTGTCAGGATCAATCATTACTTGGGATGACTTAGCTCAGAAATTTCTTGCCAAGTTCTTCCCTCTAGCTAAGACTGCAAAGTTGAGAAACAATATCACTTTCTTTGTGCAATTTGATAATGAATCCTTGTACGAGTCTTGGGAGCATTAGAAGGAGTTGATGAGGAAGTATCCGTACCATGGGATACCCTAGTAACTTTTTGTTCAAATGTTCTATAATGGGTTTATTGGTCATTTGAGGACCATTGTAGATGCGGCGGACGGTGGAACATTGATGGGTAAGTCAACGGATGATAAATATGAGTTATTGGAGGAAATGGCAGCAAATAATAAATGTATTTTATACTTATCTTTACTATTCTTTCAAGCTTAAGAATTGCTAGTCTTTGAACTCTTTTTATTTGTTTTGTTATTTTTGATGTATATTTCAGGTGAGAAGTCATTGAAAGGAGAATTCCGGATTTTCAAATGAAACTGAGGCTAAACTAAGGCTATTTTGATCATTTACGAGCGAAGTTGGACGAACGATGTCTCAACAATATGTAACAGCGCTAATAATATGGAAGGAACTAAGTAGAACTAGGCGTTGCAATACCAAGTTAGTGCCACACTGCCAAAAGTTCTAGAGACTTGGCACTGTGGCACTAGGCCACTCCACGACACTGCAGTGCCGAATGATAAATAGTATGGCACCACAGCACCATGTGATAAATAACGTGGTGCCGTAGCACTATCTCATGGTGCCGCAACATCGTCTCACGGCACCGCGTAATAAATAGTGTGGTGCTGCAGTACTGCGTGATAAATAGTGTGGTGCCACAACACCGTCTCATGACTCTACGACACCATCCTCTGGATATTGTGGCACTGCAGTGCCATCCCTTTGACCGTCTTGATGCTGCAGTGCCACATTTTGACACCATAACACCACGAAGTATAGACATGTTATAGATTGGGTTGTGACCGATTGGCTTCTTATATTTAAACTCCCTTGAACTCATCTGAAAGAGGAGAGGGGATGAAAACCCTAGTAGCCAAAGGGTTCTAGAGCTATTCCAAAGAAGAAAACAACATGAAGAAGAAGATTGCAGAAGGAGAAATCAGATTAGAAGGTCCGAAAGAGTTTTTCTATCTCTTACTCTTATCTTTCTCTCTTCTATTTTCTGCAAAATGATTATGCGTCAATCTTTGCATATCTGTTGTGAATCATTTTGTATGAACATGAGTTAAAAAATCTATTTCTAGGAAGGCAATTGAACCTCTAATTTAATACAACTATTTGGTTTTTCTTAATTATTCTTGATATTTATTGTTGAGTTAATTGTTTTATTTTCAACTTATTGCATCTTTTTACTTGGCCACTAAATAGAGTTGTGTTATGAAATCCGTATGAACTTAGGAAGGAGAATACAAGTTTTTTTTTTTTTTTTTAAAAGTGGGGCTTAACTAATTACCTCAACTTGTTACAAATTAAAAGAAAATACCTACTACCCTACCCAATCTTCACTTTTTCCGATTAAAGATAATAGGTTTTTACGCCCACCCCTAGAGTAACTTACATTGGATAGGAATCTATATGACTTGTGCAACATTATATGAGAATTACCAAACTTAATGGATCTAGTCAATTTATGTTAGGAATAATATATTATCTTGTTTAAATATTTTCACTTATATCTTGACAAGGAGTTTGTAAATACATTAGGATTCTTAGTTATCAATTCTAAATGGGCAATTGTAGTATAAGGAAAACAAGTAGTTGGAGAAGTTAGAAGGTAGATGGCATCCCTATATCCATTATTATTGCTTTGAGAACAATCTTTAGTCGTTTAATTTCATTTTCCTTTCTTGTTTTCTATATTGTTATTTACTTTTTAATTCTTGTTCAAAACTATCAAATATTATTGTTTGGATAAATTCAAAGCTAGTTTTGGTTAGTACTTAGCATTTGTGAATCATATACTCTTCGTAGGATCGACACACTCTTATTTTCTTTATTACTTGTTGCGACCCATATACTCGCGTTTTGTGCATTAGAAATAGCCCAACACTACTCTTCTCGCTAAACTTTGCACATCTTGAGACTTGCGAGATGATTGCATATCGATTACTGCTTAAATCTTTTACGAATTAGTTTCAATACCTCATTGATTGACCTTAAATCCCAGAAACTTCCCATATCCTACTCTAAACGCACACTACTTGAAATTTAATTTCATTTCATACTTCTGAAGAATCTTGAACATCTCATCAAGGTATTTGATATGATCTTCAACTTGTTTTTACTTTACCAACATACACTTCCATTGTCTTGGCAATTTGTTTTGCAGACATCACATTGACAAGACGTTGATGAGTCCGAATAGCATCTTCTTATAGCAATACAATCCTTGATCATTAATGAACGAGATGTGGTCCTCATCTAGCTCGTACATGGGAATTTGGTTGTATCCAGATGTCACATTTACAAGTTGGTCTATTATTGGAAGTAGAAAACTATCTTATGGGCAGATTTTATTAAGATCTATAAAATCAATGCATGTTCTCCATTTTCCATTAGATTTCTTCACTAAAACTGGATTTGCAAGCCAGTTTGGATTAAAAGATTCTCTGATAAATTTGGTCTTTCTCTGATAAATTTGGTCTCATTTAGCTTTTCGACCTCCTCTTTTAGTGCGATGTAGCATTATGGATCCATTGCCCTTTCCTTTTGTCCTACAAACTTCTTTGTTGTCTCAATGTTGAGGCAATGACACATAATATTCAGATTAATCCCCATCACGTTTGAATGTTACCATGCGAAGATATCCAAATTTGTTTTTAGGAATGCAACTAACTCACCTCACACAGGATTTTGAAACTTCACTCCAATTTTTAATACTTTCAAAGACTCGTCGATTGATAAATCTTCTAAGTCTTCGATTTTTCCAATTTTGACCTTTTCATCGATCACTAATGGATCAAGGTGAGAATTGTTATAGCGGGATTGTTCTAAGTCTTCGATTTTTCCAATTTTGACCTTTTCATCGATCACTAATGGATCAAGGTGAGAATTGTTATAGCGGGATTGTGCAGTTGCCTCACACTTCGTCTACTCCATATTGAGTTCGGAACTTCATAATGAGACAATAAACCAAGATAACCGGTCACAGTTCCCTCAAAGTTGGTCTTCCTAATATGGTATTGAATTCTAAAAGGCAATCCGCCACCAAAGATTGAGTCATTGTTGTTGAAACTCTAGGATAATTCTCAATGTTCACCATCATGTCAATTATGTCCCTTGGCATTATGCCATCACCTGTAAATTCATAGAACGGAGTGACAACAGAGCTCTTTTGTACTCAATTTTAACTTCCAATCATGTTGAGCCAATCGTAGAGCATATATATTCTATTGTTCTCAAATTTCCTAAACCAAAATTGTATTTATTACTTTTTAAGAAGAAAGTTCTTAAGTGTATTTACTCTTGTTTATTAAAAAACCATTGAATGTGAGGTGAGGTTAGCACCAGATTCATAAATAACTCAATTTAGGTTAAGTTACCACCTGAGTCTAAATAATATGTGAGTTGGTGAGGTTAGCACCATTGTCTAAACAACTCGGTATAGGTGAAATTGGCACCATGGTCTAAACAATCCGAGGTTAGGCATGATAGAGTCAGAATCAAGACTATTGTAAAAGCCAGGGTAAAACTAAGAAGAATTCACTCTATTTGTATAAAGATCAGTCAAGTCCACAATCTTAATCTAATAGTGGAAAGCTCAAAATAAATTGTCGAGAGCCAGAAATGTAGGTAAACCGTCGCTTTTGTCGAATCTCGTAAAAACTTAGATTTCTCCAAAAAATCCTGCAAAATGAAAAACTTAGCATAGGAGAGTCCCTCTGCTGTTAGTAAAATGTAGTCTCTGAGAGACTGGGGAACATCCATTATGGATGACAAATCTGCGTGAGTAGATGTAGGATTGTAGGGGCATGTCTGAATTGTAGTGGTATTGGCCAAGTTGGCTTTAACCGATCCTGTATAGGCGTGATATGCCTGTCCTGTAGTGGCTTGATTAGCCTATCCTGTCGCTCCTTTTTGCTTGGATAAAGCAGGTGCATTATAGGTCTAAGCGACCTTAGGAACTGTTTTGGATGATTCAGATTCTGAATCTTCCTTTGAAGACTGGGTATGACCCTCGATTCCTTCATCCTGTATGGCTTTCCTTTTCATGGATGCCGAAATGTAGAAGTTGGGTCCCAATACCTTTCGGCAGGCTTCAAGAGCCTCTTCAGAACTGTAATATCCCTTGTACTGAGCGGACTCAACGGTTTGTATTAAATGTGAAACTTCACTCCAGTCACCATGGACTCCGGCGAAGTCCCCTGTAAACAAGGCATAGCAAGAAAACTTCTTTCCTGCCGGCTTGACTGCTGCAGTCACAAAATAATTGATTAGTGACTTATAAATGCAAACCTTTGTACTTCCTGTTCCTGTTGGTGTTGGAATGTTCCAAATGTTGTCCACCAGGCACTGTTGGATTGCATCCAATTTCTTCCTGTCTGGGTCAATGTATTGCTCCTTAACATTGGAGAAGACCTGTAAGTCGATATCCCCGAAGGTCATCAATTGTTTCTTCCTCTTCGGAGGCTGAGGTCTTGTTATAGTTAACTTGTTCCGGTGGGACATCCTGTACAGATTAACAAGAAAAACTATTATTCTAGACTAAGAGTCTAGATAGGGTGTCAGCAAGGGTGTTAGTACTTCCCTTAGTATGCTCAAATGTAACATGTAATCCTCTATCTAAAATTGAATTAGAGAATTTAAGCCAACGTTTATTAGCTCTAGCCTATTTAAGTTCTTTTAATTGTTTGTTATATTTGACTATTGCTTCGCAATCAGTCCTAACTATGAATTCTTTTTTATCGCAGATAAAAAGATAAAAAGCTTCTGAAGCATAAGTTACTGCTAATATCTCATAGTCTAAACTAGTGAGATATCCTTATTCCTTGTATTTGCCGCTTGCATAACGACAAATTTGTTCTGTATTTTTGTCCGAATACTTGGACTGTTTACGATAAAGAATAGATTCCCATCTCGTATCGCATCCATCTGTTTCTACGATTAGATAATCTGTATCTAAAGGTAAAAGTAAAGCAGGTAGATTTTTCACCTTGGCTTTTAACTGTTGAACAATTTTAACATCTTTTGAGTTAAAGAAGTTCCGTCCTACCAGATTTGTTTTATTATATAAAACTTAATATAAGATCTGGCATAATTAAGTAGTCGTCCGAAGAAGGATCTTAACTGTTTCTTATCCTCGATTTTATCTGGAAAATCTAGAATCTTAGATGAGATGTGTTGTTGTAGGAAAATCTTTCCGTCACCAATTTCTGTTCCTAAAAATCCTATATGATTTTTAAGTAATTGCATTTTCTTTTTGCTGGCGATTAAACCGTGTTTTTCAAAAAGTGTTAATGCAGAATGCAAATGTTGATAATGCTCATTTTTGGTATTACTAAAAACTAAGACATCATTTATGTAAACACATATAAATTGTTTGTATTCCCGAAAAATATTATCCATTTTTCTTTGGAAAACCTGTGGGGCTATTTTCATTCCAAAAGGCATGACCAACCATTCAAAATGTCCCTCTGGACATGAGAATGTTGTCCAAGGAATACTATCTTCATGCATCCTTCTTTGCCAAAATCCTGATTTCAAGTCGAACTTGGAAAACCATTTCGAACTCTAAATTCTGTTTATTAAACTGTCTTTGTCAGGAAATTTATATCCATCTTCCTGGCAATTGTCTTTCAAGCGTTTATAATTAAACATCATTCGTCACTGTCCTCTTTTCTGTTCTGATCCTTTATTTACAATAAAGTCGGGACTTCTGTGTCTTGAAGTTGATCGTCTGATAACTCCTAATTGTAAGAGTTGGGTGATGTGCATTTTGCATTCGTCCTGTTCCCAGTTACTGTATTTCATGTCAGTAGTCTTAATTGTGAGGTCTGGGTTTATGATACCAAGTTTACATCTTTTTCCCAATATTTAATAGGGTTTTCTCATATTATTTCAATTTGTTCTAATCTAGAGACAAATTGATCTATCATGTCTTGATCGATTAAATTCATTAATCTTTTAGGTGAAATGTAATCAGATCTAACTTCTAGAGGATCTATGTTTAGATCTTATAAGAACTGTTGATAACTTATTTGATCATCAATCAAACTAGTGTGTTTTCTATTTCTTGAGTGCTATCTTCCTCAATTATATTGAACTATTTTTCTGTTTTGCATTGTCCTTTTATGGGACAAGTACAAATTTCTTCTGATGGTTCTAGGGTGTTTCCTAGGGTATCACCACGCTTAACTGTCAACTCTGATTCTCTATTGTTCTTAAGAAAATCATAAGCTATGTTTGGACATAAACTAGTATTATCCATGAATAAAATGTAATCTTTGTTTAAAAACATGCCCCTGCCATGTTTTGCAAAGAAGTTTAATCCTAAGATCATATCATGTATAGGGGGTATTGGTCTAACCCATATCCTATCAATGTAAAAAGGTGTACTAAAATCTCCACAATTAGTAAGAAATCTTAGTTTTTGGTTAGCTATAAACTGTGTTGATTGTAACTTAGTTCCGTCAAACTGTATGCTAACTAGTGGTTGTGTTAAAGTCTTTCTAAAGGCTTCAGGTACTAATTTGTAACTGATGGTTGATGTGGTGGCTCCACTGTCAATTAAAGCTTTTATCTTTAAATCCTGTCCACCTATATTAAGATTAACCATAACCTTAATATCATTGAATTTTTCACTGTTGCAAACCTTAACAGCGACAAACTGTTGAGATTGTTCTGGAAAATCATCCTTCTCATGGATGGTTTTTCCTTTATCTTGTAAATTTTCTGTTTTTCCCGTAAGTAGAAGTTCTATCTGTGCTATGGAGTTTTCCATATCGCACATTCTAGAGTTGAAACTCTATGATCCAGTAGTACATTCCTGGAACCAGGCCTAAGAGTTGTAACTGTTGAAATTGTTAAGTCCCATACCTCTTTTAAGGCATAAGGAACAACACTGGTTCCTGCAAACTGTACACGTAGCACGTTTATCTATGGCAGGGTATCCTGTACATATAAAACAAGGAGTTCTTTTAGTTCCTGTTTTATATATCCATTTGTGTAGGGGATTTCCTATACAATGGGTACTATTATCCTGTAGATTAGCCGTTTTAAACATGAGGTCTAATCCTAACATTTCCTCTAATTCGTCGAATTGAGAGTCAAACCTAGATTCTCTGTATCCATACTTAGCTGCAAAGTTTGGTGGAGTGTCATTGTTAAATTCATGTATTAAACTGTAATCTGACTTACGGTCGTCAGGGTCTTCATCATATTCTAATGCTGTGATTATAGATAGATGCTATCTGTATCACTGAGATCTTCTTCATCAATCTCAATGAGATCCATGTTGTACTAGCAACTACGTCGACTGCACTAGTGTATAAGTTGTGTCTTTTTCTACAGGCTGAACTTAAATGTCCTGGTTCTCCACAAGCAAAACAAGTTAAAGTTTTCCTATATACTTTTTCTCGCTTATGTCTAACCACATCTTTATTAGGATCTAAATAAGGCTTCTTCCGTTTAGATCTCCTAACATAATGTTTGGATTTGGGTTTTAATTTGCCCTTTCCAGAAGTTCTTCTTTTTGTTTTATTTCCTGTATAATCTGAAGAGTATTTCCCATACTGCTGCGGAGTATATATCTGTGAACAGAATCCATAATTCTGATTCTTTAACTGTTTTTGAATGGCAATGTAGGTGCATTTTTCTTTTTAACTTAGAAATAATGTGTTGAACTCTGACACCTATATTGTCAAACAAAGTGGGAACATTCTGCGCTTTCCAAGCAGCATGAATTTCCTTTCCTAGTTCTCCTGGTAATTTAGAGAAAATTCTTTCTCCCATATCAGGGTTGCAATAATTTCCTGAAATAGCCGTCATGGCTAAAATGTCATTGCAGAAATGTTTTAAGTACTTCCAATTAAAAATTTGGATTTGTTCCAAATCTCTCATGGCTTCCTGTTGTCTAATGTTTAATCATGTGTTTGCATCTCTAGCGGTTAATAACCCATGGATGGCAAAACAAAAATTGAAAATGTTGTTTCCTTGAGAAGCTATCCTAGTTACTCCTTCAGGAAATTTCAGCTTGAAGGCTTCCCATGCAGCCTTAGCTGTTTCACCTAAGTAGTTTTCAGCTATGCGAATCATCTGTTCTAATTCATGTTTTTGTGCATAGTCTCTTTTGACTGATGCCGTCCACTGTTCTAAGTATGTGTCATACAACTGTGGATCACATTCTGTAATATTTAATAAAACAGAATCACGACCAAAGTAGGATACCTCAGGTGGTCTCCTTTTACCTGTCGATCTTACTAACGGATTATTGTTAGTATAGAGATCTACCGCTGTCCTGGGAGGGATTCCTGATCCTTCCTCAGTCCTCATTGTTGAATCGGGATAGTTGACCCGATACTGTGGTCTTGAAGTACTGGATGCTTCTTCTCCAGCATTCATGTGTTGAATTTCGGTCTGTTGTGTGGATATAGACACATCATCTGGTATGTCTTCTTCCTCATATTTGTCTGTTTCTAAAATTTCTTCTAGAAATTATAGCTGTTCTTTGGTCCACACCAGTTCTTCTTCAACTGGTTGGCTATCCTAAAAAATGTCAGAATTCCATACTTCTGAATCTTCGGAGTTAGGTTGTTCAAAGATTTCCTCATGATTTTCATTTTCCTGTTTTCCTAGAAATTCATAATCTATCAACTCTAGAAAGCTGTCCATTTCATTATTATTGAAATAAACTGTTTCAGTATCAGAAATCTTAAACGAATGGCTATCCATTTACAGATTCATCGTCAAATGTATCTTCTAGGAGTTTTCACTAGAATTGGTTGTTTGGTAATTTGTAAATCTTACCGATAAACTACCATTCCTGTTTCTGTACATAACCGAGTTCTGTGGAGCTAAGGTTGATTCCTCGCCTCTAATATGTATAGTCCATTCAGTTCCTGCAAGATCTTCTGAACTAAATTCCATGGGTTTAAGGAATCTTACACCCTGGGATTGTAAGTTATCAATAATAGAGTCTAGTTGTATTTTAAACCTTTTATTAATACTATTCATGGTTTTACCCAAAAATGTCACATCTAAGAGCAGGTTGCTAGACCCGTTAAATCCTTCATAACCCTTAGATTGTACTAAGATTTTTATATGTCTACAAAAATCTTTAACTGTCATGTTAAAATTTGGGCATATATAACCTATACCCAAATTATTATTCATGTCGACTTCCATTAAACCTATAGTGGCTTTCTGGTCATCTTGGAATCTAGAATCATAAAGTATGACAAGTACTTTACATCCGATTCTCTGTCTTGTCAGTCCTCTGATACCTAAGACAATTAGTCCAAGGTGAACGTACTGTCTGCCTTGTCTTCTCAAGGCTTCAGCCGCCTCTGTAGTGATAAGGTTTAATCTTAACTCACGTCCTGTACGTAGACTGATGGCTTCTTCTCTGTGGTGTCTAAACAGAGTTCCTAGTGAGAGTCTCCCTTGATTGTACAAGGTCCTTGGGGAGAGAGTATTTAGCTGTCTGTCGCTAAATATCTGCATGTCTCGGTCGACATCTACGACTTCTTCTAACCTGTAACTATTAGCAGAACTAGATGGTCTGTTCATAATGTTATCTAGCCAAGTTCCACTACTTGTGTTTCTAGAGATTATTCTACTAGATCCTGTTTCAGAACTATTTTCGTTTATAGTTCTACTGCCTCCTGTGAAAGGTATTGTACTAGACATTATCTTTCTTTTGTTCATCATGTTTCTCTTCTCCTTCTTTATAAGTGAGAAAAGAATACTTACGAGGTTTTGTTCTCTGAACAATTTTACCTATCGAAAGCTTTGAAATGTCTTGACTGAGCTTGTCAATTGCTTCACTGTTTGCCTCCTTTGTTTCCAAATCTAAAATCTTAGAAGACATTATAGCAATCTTGTGGTGCAAACTAGCAAGTAGAGCTATAATTGTATTATTTTGTTGAGCATGTAAAGCATCAGCTCTTCCAACAAAATCAACTGTATAATATCAGTCATCATTAAACTTTGAATATTTTCTTGAAAACTGTAAAGCGTCAAAATACGCTTTGTTCATGAAAATAGAATCATTATTACTCATTGATAATAAATTCTATCAAGTAACTGTCTTACCTTATTTAGCTCCTCGTCAATTGAGTCTTTGTTGCTCCGAACAAGTGTCTGGATTTCTTTCAGTAAATCCCTAGACTGTATCTCTATACCTTTAGGTCTATTTTCTTCAATTAACCTAGATAGAGACTTTACATCTTGGATTTTAGGTAAATCTCCTAGATGTAAAGACTTAAAGTTGTCTATCAGATTTTCACTTAATTTCTTAATGAAATCCTGATTATCATGTAATTCTTTTAGAATCTTGCTTTTAGTCTGTAACGAGCTAGAGACAGATTCTAAAATTCTGTAAACTTTTTCTTGGTGGAAAGATAAGGAATTACCTAAACTTACCAACAAGTCTGTTATGGTGTTCAACTGCGGTTGGGTACCATGAAATGTATGTTTACAGTCTGTAGGCTTAAACCAACATGTCATTGTTTCTCTATCCAGAGATATAACTGTCTTTTGTTTATTTGTCATAGACAAATCTAAATAATCCATATTAGTTGTCATTTAAAACAAATAAAGAAATGTAATCCCGAAGAAAGAACGGTCTCTGATGCTTTATTTTCTTGGTATTTTTGTTACTTTAGCTTAAAAGTTTCAAAAAAGTGATCTATGATCTTACATAGTTGAAAAGTCTATTAAAAAAATTTAAAACCCAATTCATCCCCCATTTTAGGTTGTCAATCTTGGGCTAACAATTGGTATTAGAACTTCCTGCACAAATTTAAAGACTTGACTGTCTTGAAATGGCAAACGCAAATAATTATCAAAACTTTTCATAGAAGGGGTATTCAACCACTATATCATTATTTTTTAATGGAATAGATTTTAATTATTAGAAAAATAAGATACTTACATATCTACAATCTTTAGATTTTGATTTATAGTATATTGTTACTAAAAGTCCATTTGTTTTTAAGAAAAAGATTGGTGATAAGTTTGTTGATAAAGAAATTGATGAGAATGACGTAAATGATAAAATTGTTTTTTCAAAAAATAGTAGCGCTATGCATATTTTGATTTGTAGTATGGATAGAAATATATTCAATAATATTGAAAAAGTCACAAATGCTCATAAAATGTGGAATATACTTGAAGTGTCATATCAAGGCACAAATTCTATTAAAGAGACGAAAATCAATATTCTTACTTGCCAATATGAATTATTCAAGATGCATAAAAATAAAACTATTGCTCAAATGTTTACTAGATTAATTATTATTATTAACTCTCTTAATGCTCTTGGAAAATCGTTCTTTAACACAGATTTGGTGAACAAAGTGCTTAAGAATCATCCTAGAGCATATATAAGCAAAGTGGTAGCAATTCAAGAAGCAAAGGATCTCACCAAACTTCCTCTAGAAGAACTCATGGGTTCATTCATAAAACATGAGATCTTGATGAAAGAAAGCAATAAATAAGTTCAAGATGACAATATACGCTTCATGGCAATTGAGGATGAGGTAAAATCACTTGACCCCAATGATGATTTTCTTTTCTTGATGATAGTGATGATAGTAGTAATTTTGATAATGAAAGTGATGAAGAAGAGTTATCATACAATAAGCTACTTGATAATTTTAATGATTTGTATGATAACTACAAATTACTTGTTTTGAAAAATAGTGCTCTCAAGAAGAAATTATCTATTTTATCAAAAAAACTTGAGAAATTTTCAAAAGAAAAAGAAGTTATTTTGACATGTGATATATGTGTATCTTTGATAAATGAAAATGCTTCCTTAAAAGAAGTTTTAGATTTAACCTACATTATCTATAATTTCATAAATAGAAAGAAGAATTTTGATTTAATGCTCGGTGGACAAAGATGTGTTTTTAACAAAAGAAGTATAGAATACAAACCTTTTATAAAACAAAAGTATCTAAAAAATTATTTTGTCAAAACAGTATCTAATAATAATTCAAAATACACATGGACTTATTGCAACCAAAATTGACATACAAATTTTTTATGCTCTATTACGAAAAATGAATATTTTAGTGTCAAACAAGAATGGGTTCCGAAGAATTGAAAGACTAACCCTCAAAGACTCAAAGTTATATCGGTACCAAAAGGTTCAAATTTGAATCTTTATTGTAAGTACAAGCAAGAAAATGGTTGTTTCAAGAATTTAACTAATAACTTCATCAAGCTCTCAACTTTCATAAACAAATAATAGTGGATATTTTATTTGGAGATAATACAACAAGTACGACCATCGCCATAAATGATATTGATAAGAATTCATGGCCTATCTTTGAAATTGTATCGCTAGAAGTCTAAATTGATTATTTCTTTTTCATAGTATGTTATACCACCATAAATGATATTGATAAGAATTCATGGCCTATCTTTGAAATTGTATCGCTAGAAGTCTAAATTGATTATTTCTTTTTCATAGTATGTTATATCTATTGGTGATCAAAAAGAATACTTTTATTATTGATTAGACTTATTTTAAATAAAACACCATTATAATTTTTGATGTAATCAAAAACCTAATATTGGTTTGGATACATATTTTTAAAAAATAAAAAAACATCAAAGACAACTTGAAATTTTTGATTCAAAATCCAATATTGAAGCTTTTTTTGATTACTCTACTACTAGTAATGCAAAAAAAGAGTTTTTCAATAAAACAACTAAATAATAGATGAATCTATGCATATGATATTTGATGAAACTAATGACTCCTTTAAGGAGAAACGCATAGATAATGTTGTTGTAGGTATAGTATTAAGCTTGAATGATTAGATCTTAACGAAAAATCAAAGACGATAATTGAGTCTAACATAAAGAAGGTGAATAGTTTTTGGAAGGATAGTATGGATGATTTTATTTGAATTATTATTTATGAGTGTAAATTTAATTGATATATTAATTGCTTTTATATGATTCAAATAGATTGCACAATGCATATACTTAAACTTTTATATTTGTGCAAATACTTGATAGTTTTTACATGACAGATACCATACATAATTAGTTGAATTATTTTATCTATATTGGTGATACTTTTGAACTCAAAATGACATGTTATTTAACTTCAATATTTATATTTAACTTTATTATTTTGAATATTTGCATATAAGTTTTCATTCTATAACTTTATGAGAACAATTATTTTTTAATATCACATTTAAGATTCTCATTAGCTTTCAAGATTTCGATTGACATTCTTTGAGCTTCAATGATATTTTAAATTATGTGTTAAGAATTTATGACCTAATGAATTATTGTTTTGAATGTTTCTCTTAGTTTTGATGCCTTGCATTTATGACTATATTTTTTGGCATTAATATCTCTATTTTGGTTATTTACCTTTTGATCATGATTTATATATTGAGTGGAAGAATATTTATGATTTTCTTGTGCTAAATAGTCATATATCTCTTGAATGCATCCTTTTTTATGCTCTCTATAATTTGATGAAAATAAAAGAAAAGAAATTATTTTACTAATATGCTTCAATGATTTAAATTTCTCCTATACTTTGTGTTGATTATACTTGAAGAAATATTTATTTAACAAGTGAAATATTAAGATTTAGAGCTTTTATGATCTTGATTTCATGCAACTTTTCTATTTTAAATATGTTGATATATAGTTGTCATACTTATTTTCAATAGAGGAAGTTTTGCTAAAAATTAAAAAGAATGCTCTTATTTTTACTTTGTCATCATATTGTTGTTCAATCTTATGTTTGATATTATTATTCTTATTTTAAAGATTGTTCAATTCTAGATTCCAAAATTATTCAATTCTAGATTACTCTATCTCCTTATTGCTTAACATATAATAATATTTTTCACATTTGCAGAAAATTATTTGTGTATTGCTCTTCCACATAATTTTGTCATGATTTCAAAGGATAAAAGAAATATACTAAATTAGTATGGGGATAATCTTATTTTAACGGGATAGATTATTTTTTTTGAGATATCTAATTTAAAAATTGTTTTTATCTTTTAATGATGTCAAAAGGGGAAGAAGAATGAAGATTTATGAATATAAGAGAAAAAGATTTATTCTTAAGTATGCATATGTTAAGAGGGATTAATTTGTTTAGCACATATTTTATTTTCTCATAATATGCTTATATTGCTTAATTGAGTTAAAAAGGAGGACCAAGCCTCTTCTTACATTAACAAGCATATTTTGAGGTGAAGCTTAAAATATGGTAAGGATTAAGATAAACTTGTCAAATTTCATATTTTCATATTCTTATTGCACATTTTCTTTATCTTATAAATCAATGTTTGTCATCATAAAAAATGGAGAGATTGTTAAGAAATTAAAGTTTCAATCTTACTCTTATTTTGAAGATAACAAACATTTGATTTAACACTAATGATTTAACTTGAGTATGTAGTGAAATAGCTTTAAAAATTTTAACTCAAGTTGATCAAAAAATCAAGCTTGAAAATAAATGCATATTGGACTTATTAGAATTAAACTTGAAGATAAACAATCAAGATATAAAATCATGCTTAAATAGGGTATATTTCATCTTTTTTTGAAGATAACAAATATTTGATTTAATACTAATGATTTAACTTGAGTGTGTAGTAAAATAGCTTTAAAAATTTTAACCCAAATTGATCAAAGAATCAAGCTTAAATATGAATGCATATTAGACTTATTAGAATCAAGTTTTAAGATAAACAATCAAGATACAAGACCATGCTTAGATAGAGTATTTTTCGTATTTAGTCTTGTATTTGATTTAGTTCATTGCACACAAATTCTCTTTGCATTGGCTCATACTTTCAAAATAATCGCTAAATACTTTCAAATGAATTTTCAAACTATCTTAAGTTAAAATAGTTATTTTATTTTAGAAGTTTGAAAATAAATATCATTTTCATTCTAGTCAAAATAGATGTTCTTTTTTAAATGTTAAAAACATTTAGAAAAATAAAGTTTAAAAAAGGACCAAAGTTTGGATCAAAGAAACCATTTATTAGTTTATGACCCTTTTGGTCGACCAAACCTAGTCGACTAAAACAACAGCCAAAACTAACTGTCGGAGCCGAACTTGCGTGTCAGACTCTAACGGCTAGTATTTTTGGTCGACAAAATTTTAATAGCATTTTTCCAACAGTCAAAAACAGTTAGTTTTCGAAAATAACTTTAAATAGAGCCAAGTTTGCGACTTAGAAGAAGAAAATATGAACCTACATTGATACCCAATCAGTTTCTAAGTGCAAAAATGCTCTTTTACTCAACTTTAACTTTCAAATTATATTGAGCCAATCTTAGAGCATTTATATTGCATGGTTCTCAAATCTCCTGAGCCAAAATTGTATTTATTACTTTCAAGAGAAGAGTTCTTGAGTGAATTCACTCTTGTTTATTGAAAAACCATTGAGTCTAAGGTGAAGTTGGCACTGGATTTATAAATAACCTGATTTAAGTAAAACTGTCACCGAAGTCTAAACAAACCAAGTGTAGGTGAGGTTGTCACCGAAGTCTAAATAACCCGTGCATTGGTGAGGTTAACACCATTATCTAAACAACTCGGTATAGATGAGATTGGCACCGAGGTCTAAACAATCCAAGGTTAGATACGATAGAGCCGAAGTCAAAACTATTATAAAACCTAGGGAATACCTAAAAAGAATTCACTACGTTAGTATAAGGGTCAGTCAAACCTATAATTTTGATCTGATAGTGAAAAGCTCAAAGCGAGTTACCGAGGGCTAGGGACGTAGGCAAACCGTCGTGTTTGTCGAACTTAGTAAAAATCGAATTTGCATTTTCTCTATCTCTAAACTCTTTACTTTATTGCAAACTATTTGATTGTGTATTTGATATTTGGTATTGTTGTTAAATGTTTGGTATTTTTGTTACTTTAGCTTAAAAGTTTCAAAAGAGTGGTATCTTCACTTGCTTAGTTGAAAAGTTTATTAAAAAGTTTTAAAACTTAATTCACTCCCTTCTTAGGTTATCAATCTTGGGCTAACATATTGAAAATACCAGCTGGTCAAAAATGATTGTTAAAATATAACCGCTATTAAAGTACTGATTGACGGCTAGTGTTTGGTCTACCGAAAACTCATTTTCGGTCAATAAAAAATGGCAGAAACTATCTCAAACGGTCATAAACGACTAATTTTCATACAAACTTATAAATAGAAGCTATTCTAGGACTTGTATGATGAATTGCACGAACCTAACTTGTTATCCAATTATTTTTAAAGTGCAAAAGTTTATTTTTAAATTGAATTAACTTTCAAATCATATTAAGCCAATCTTAGAGAATCTATTGTGCGTTATTCTCAAATCTTCTAAGCTAAAATTGTATTTATTACTTTTGTAAGGAGATTTCTTGAGTGCGTTGACTCTTGGTTTTTGTAAAACTATTTGAATTGAGATAAGGTTGACACCGAAGTCAAAAACAACTCGTGTATAAGTGAGGTTGCCACTGGAATCTAAATAATCCAATTTAGATGAGATTATCACCGGAGTCTAAACAACCCATGAGTTGATGAGGTTGGCATAATGTCACAACCTGGTATAGATGAGATTAACACAGGAATCTAAATAATCTGAGATCAAACGTAATAGAGCCAAAGTCAAGACTATTATAAATGTGAAGTTGAGCCTAAGAAAATTCACTCTATTTGCAAAACGGTTGGTCAAACCCACAATTTTAATCCGATAGTGGAAAGCTTAAAACAAATTACCGAAGGTCAAAGACGTAAACAAACCGTCATGTTTATCGAATCTCATAAAAACTGAGTTTATATTTTCTTTATCTCTACACTTTTTACTTTATTCCTAGTTATTTGATTAAATATTTGACATATTGAGTGCTTAATTTACTTTGTGATATTGTTATATATTTGGTATCATTGTTTATTTAGTTTTAAAGTTTCAAAATAATGGTCTATAGTTTTACATAATCAATCAATTTCTTAAAAAGTTCCAAAATTTAAATTCACTCCCTTTATTGGATCGTCAATCTTGGGCAGGCTAGATGAAAAAAGCCCCCCCAAAGTACTCTACCACTACTCTTTCGATACCATCTTGGTCTTCATGCGACACACCCTTATCATCCTCTGTGCCCAAAATCTGCTTTTTGTTACAGCGAGCAGATGCTTTAGCATGGAGAAATTTTGAGTTCTTGTCACCCAATTTCAACCATTCAATACGAGACCTCTGGCGCCAGTAATCTTCTTCCAACCATTCCGTCCAAATTGTTTTTTAGTAACCTTATCTTCGTTAGTTCTAGTTGAGAAGACCAGCCCACGAGGGAAATTGTACTCCTCTACTATACCAGATGGGTTTGTGTTGAAATTGTGCCCATGGGAGACGATGGGCACTTTACCAGTGTCAGACGTGGATATCCTTCTAAAGGAAACTACACCTTTTTTGGCATCGCATATAAGTATATACCCCTTTTTAAAAGTTTTAACATATATATCTTTTTAAAATCTTTAAAATTAATTTTACAAATCTAACCTTCCTTAAAACATTCTCCAGTACAGNNNTGGATATTTGACTAATCTATATTTGATATTTCTTATATTTTCATTTACTTTTAATGGTGACTATCTTTTTTGCATCTTGAATTTTTTTTATATTCGGCAATACATTTTTTAGAGTCATTTTTTGATTAATTTATTTCCATCTATTCTTTGATCAATTTTAGTACAAATTCGTTCATATTTTGAGATTTTTTTTTCCATATTTTCGATTTTATCTCGACCTAATTTTGTTTGTGTTTTAATATTTTGGATTTTTTTTTTTTTGCTTTCTTTTCTATGTTTAGGCTAGCTATGGGTAAAATTCCAATCATTGTTTGTTATGATGGGAGGTGAGATGCAATCATTATGTGAATAATATGATCAAGGGTGTTTTAGTTAGTTCCCATCACTTTGGAGTTTCTCATCACTTTGGAGTTACAATGAGCTTTATTTGGACTTCCACAAACATCATGCTAATTTGTTTGTGAATATGCAACTTTGTTTGTGAATATGCATCTTGACTCCTCTGAAAATAATGTTGTGGAACTTAAGAGTGATGGAGCTGTTGCATGGCTTTTAAGCATTGCAAAAGATGACAAACAAATATAGTTTCCATTGGTTATACATGTACAGGCTTTTCCTATGCATGATTTGATAGAGAAGTCGGCCATATCAGGTAATGACGTGTTTGGATCCGATGTTATGGGAATTCGGGCAAATTTTGAGCACAGTTCTTATTTTGACCACACCAATGAAGCATCCTCAAGTACTCTAACCTGTATCACAAGTAAATCAGAAAGTAATACTAGCATGCTTGAATTTGTTGAAGCTTCAAAAGTGGATGATCTTAAAGAGAATTATTTATTATCTAGTGAGGAAAAGATTTAAAAAAAATAAAAAAAGCCTTGCATTTGATTGCTATTAGGAAAAATTTTGAATTCAAAACCATGAAATCAGATGAGAGGAGGTTAATTGTCTAATGTATAGGAGTTGATTGTGCTTGGTTTATACGAGCACCTAGGTACAAAGGAGGTGATATGTGGCTAGTCCAAAAGTATATTAACAAGCACACATGTTCATTGAATCTTGTTGTTGGTGATCACAAATAAGTCACTAGCACTATGATAAGTGAACTCATTAAAGGGCATTTGAACCTGGGTGTTAAAAATTGTGCTGATCCAAATGACATAATTGAGCACTTGTGGACGAGACATGGAATCAATATTAGCTATGCTAAAGCTCGAAGGGCTAGGNATATATATTCTTTTCACTAAAATGAAATAGCTCACAGGTTATCTTTAGGTGGCATTGGAAACAAAATTAGTTCCTTATGTTTTTCTTGTTTTTTTTTCTTTCTATCTTTTCTTTTGTACTTTTTTAGCTTAGCTCATTGTAAATGAAATTGAGAATTAATTTACAAAACATAACACTATTTCCAAAATATACCATCTCCATTATCTCTTTCTTAGTTTTTTCTCTCTAACTCTTAGCTTAGCTCACTGTAAATTAAATTGGTAAAGAAATTAGAAAACAGAGTACTATCAAAAATATACCTATCTCTATCCTATCATGCAAGAGAAAAGACAGTTCAATACCAATACCAGAGCAAAGTTTCTATATGTTTGGTTGCCAAATACTTAGATTGTATAGATAGTGTGAAAAAGATGAACACTACCTCTTCAAGATTAGTGATTGGATGAGGAACTAGGCTACTTCTCTCCTTTGGTTTCTTCTTTCTTTTGCTCTTTTTGCTTCTTGGTGTTTTCTTACTCTCTATTTTTTTCCCTGTTGCGCAAGAAATAGATCACCAGACCATAGAAAGCTAAAGCACCAATCAATACCAAAAATAAATACACAAAATAGAATAAGAAGCCAATAACACACTCATAGCCTATTGATTATGCTCAATGATCTAATTAAAGTGGTAGCTCTTGTAAACTATAATAAGTCAAAAAGTAATATTATGAAAGACTAGCCTTTCAGTCATTAGCCCCTTCCCTTCCCCATATTAATGAAGAAATAAATACACGAATCTTTTCATTAGATTCTAGTAATTGAGAAAACATATTATTAAGACTCGTGACTGACCATCTGTAAAAGTACAAGAGGACTATTTCATAATATGAACTATGTGTCAATGCTACATAAAACATACTGATATATATATATACATTGGCACAATAACACACACTTATATTAGTCCCAAGCAATTGTTAATAACTTGTAAATTGTATTAATGCATCATTACATCATTAATCAATGTGTGTAGTGTGCGATACAAAATACAACTTATTATACAATGACAAATAATTAATTGAAACCAATTAAATTACAGACCCAATCTTAAGTCCAAAGCTAAACTAGAAAGAGCATAATCAAATTCTTCTAGATTTGCAGGCAAATTCAAGTCAAGACCACCATTGAGGGAGCTCAGAGCTCGAATCGACAACGTCAAATTGTCTCCAAATTTCTCCCAATGGCATTTTTATTGCCCACCCAAGGCTTGCCCACTCGAAAAAATCTTCAAACAAATCCCACACTCCGAATTTAATCTTCAAATAAACAAGCAAATATTCACCAATTCATTAACCCAAAAGAAAAAATTATATAAAATAATATGCTAAAATGCTTAAAAATTTGAAACTCATCATCAAAATGATTTACCGATTCAGCTCAAAAAATAATTTATCAAATAATTAGTTCAATCGATGTTCTATAAATCACAAAAAAAAAGCTCTATAAATTAATTTTTTATTTACCAGGAACCTAAATCCAGTGATACAAAGATAAATTAGTAACAAAAATGGTAATAATTTCCTAAGGAAAACGAACCTTCGAAGCTCAGTTGAAAATCGAGTTGGATGCTGGAGACAGTGTTAAAGGTTGGTCTTCAATGATGGCTTATAGCATGAAATCGAAGCTCTGTGAACTCGAGCTAGGTTGGCATCATTCGTCTTGAGAGAGAGAGAGAGAGAGACTGTGAAATCGAGAATGAGTGGGGAGGTCTTCAATGACTTCTTGGGTTTTGCTCGTGTAGAGAGAGAGAGAGAGAGAGAGAGAGAGAGGACCTGGAAAGGCGAAAGTAAGGGCGTGTGTCTAAGGGCACTCTTGGTATTTTAAAAATATAAAAAAAAAAAAAAAAAAAAAAAAAGTGGGGTACTCCTGTACAAAGCCCATATTTCTATATTGTGGCTGTCGACTCTAAGTGTTGGCCCAATTGAGTGAGTTTGACGGACTACAAGCAGCCCATTAAGATTATTATCTGTTAGAGAGAGGGAGGGAGTGCGCCACTTCACCAGCAGACACATTTCTAGCAACAGTTGCTGATGGAGACATTTGCGCATGGTAGTGGTGTCCACTGTCCTCCATGTAAATTTTGTCCCCAACACAAGGGCCAACCCCATTGACATTTGCACCAAAGATTATTTCCTCATCATTGTCTATGTTATTTGAATTTTCATCACTTCCCACATAGTTGGTAGATTTAACAAGATTCTTACCAGAGACATTTTTTAATGCCCAGTTGTCCTGTCCTCCTTCATCAACTCCTTTGTAACATCCGCCTGAAAAGGATTCAAATCTTTAATAGGAAACATTTTTTGAAGCCGTTCCCGCCTAGCCAGCTGGGTTGAAAGTGATCTTTACCTGCTTCGATGTACTCTCTCCCCTAATTTCGTATACCTCGCCAGCTTCAGACCACTCTCTTATGCCGGATGACGGAGCGCACCACCTAGCCGGTCATGGGCGAGGGATCGGGTTGCCTCATATAGTTAAGCTGACGATTTCTTTGACCATCTATAGACCATTTCGACCCATTTTGAAGCCTCATCGTCGGGGTCCCTCTATGCCAAGATCCATAACTCAGTATTGCTCCTTCTAGTATAGTATCCCGGTAATTGGGAACATCCAGACAATCGACCAATAATCCCCCGCATACGAAGCAGAATTCCGATAAGCGTTCATATTTGAAATCTACCCAGATCAAATCGGCACCCTCGATCCTAGACGAACCTTTGAGCCTCGCCTTACGGGTTTTGAA
The DNA here is from genome assembly GCA_002914805.1 of Parasponia andersonii. Taxonomy (NCBI): domain Eukaryota; kingdom Viridiplantae; phylum Streptophyta; class Magnoliopsida; order Rosales; family Cannabaceae; genus Trema; species Trema andersonii. Next base: position 376,837 of record JXTB01000336.1, on the reverse strand, counting down.
ATGTCAAGGAGTAGATGAATTTTCATGAATCTCCCAATGCAGTTCATCTCTGACTCAACTTGAGCACAAGCGCCAATTCTATTGCCAATCATCTTTGATCATCCCCATGTAGCGGTAGATTATAGACTTGTATCCAGAAATGAGTTAAAAGTAAACTCACCCCAGCGCCCCGTGTCTGTGGCATCGTTGGCAAGTTTAAGAACCAGCAGACATATGTTAAACGACCAAGGTTCCCTTACAATCACCCCTCGGATTTCTCCTTCATCTTCATCTTCATCTCTCTCTACTTCACTTACTGTAAGACCACCCTAGATCCTCTACAAAGATGATATAGTCTCTTTGAATGCCTGCTTGTTGTTGTTGTTGTAGGGGGGCTTCCGAGTACGCAAGCAATTTCCCCAGTAAACCCGATTAAGTCACCCTTTCCCCTCTGGATACAATGGACTCATCCACACACCAACCACGTCATTTTCTTCCGTCTGCTGTGATACGCGCAGACTTCCAACGGCTAACTAGATCCTCCATAATTGGCGAAACTACTGAAAAAAGATAGAAGAAAACTGAAAGAACTCACTCCTGGAGGTGAGACACAACTCCCCAAGACTTAGGGAGACGAGACCGTTGGCAGCAACATTGGTTTGATAAAGTCGACAATATTTTATTTTACTTCTTATTTCTTAGTTATATTATTTACCAATTTGCTAAATATCTTTTCGCATAGTTTTGTAAGTCAAGATATCAACAAAGACAAGACATAACTAATCTTCAAAATGTGTGGCTAATGGCTAGTTTCCTCGAAGGAACCCCACGCTAGAAAGTTTGAAGAATCTCAGAGAAGCCTCGAATTTTCGACTGAGCAACACAAAAAAGTCTCATCTCTTTTAGTGGTCAATTTTCAGTTAATTGTCGTCTTTAACACTTGTATCGATCTATTATAAGGCCATATTAGCAACCTCCTATCTCATCGAGTATAGATTTTTCAGCTGTAAGAAGTTTCAAATCTATGCAGAACATTCAAACTCGCCTTCGTATTGTGGCATTCTCAAGAATCAATAACCACACTGGCTAATCCTACGAGGATAGCACCATTCAAGAGTTCAAAAGACCAAATAAATAAATAAATTCCTAAAATGGTTCATCATCAAAGGAGAAGATATCTGACATTGTCAGTAAAACCTTCGTTCTAGGAGCATGGCAAATGGGAGTTTCATGGGATCGCAACAGGGAAGGCTCCTCGGTTACATGTATCACAAGTTACATTCTCCGAAGTTAAAAGTTACCCTATTGTTGAAGTTTGGTACAACATCTATTAACATGGTGTTAAACCTGAATTTGCAAGTCAAGTCGATGTTTTGGGACAATTATTAATGAAACATGATATTTTGAAGTAAAGTTTGATAGAACTCATTCTTGAACTATTTACAACACACAGAAAAAACTATAGCAAACCCATTGCGGCCAAAGGTAACAGGCTATTAGTCAACATTATATCCAAGAACACACAAGTTAAAGGTGACAGAAATTTCTTGCACCTTTTTTATATTCCTTTAAATTCATAGTAGCATATCCAAATAAGGAGCACTAAATTTTTCCACTTGGATCAGAATCTAACTTGCTACATCTAAGTTAAAATTTGATGATTTATCCTTGTTACAATGTTAATGCTTAAGACGAACAATATCACAGATTCACAATTTTCACATTACTAATTTCCAGGTTTTGATGATACAAAGCATGAGTTTACTTTACACCATCCATCCATCCAAAAGGTGTAACAAGAATCAGCAAGAGAAACTCTCAACGTGACCAACCACACCGATGGAATGTACCATCTTCATTACGTAAAATTAGCTTCATATACTCATAATGACAATTTCTATATCTGTCCCCATGAACAATGAAACATCATATATTATCTTCACTTACCAGTCTAACTAGCTAGCTGGAGCTGCAGAAGTGGAAGACTCGAGTGAAATATTGTTAAGCCTCTCCAGAGCCAAAATAAGCGCCTGGGTACCCAAATTCCCTTCTCCATGAGCCTTAAGCGAGAGATAGAGCTGCTGAGCCAAAGCCAGACCAGGAAGAGCAAGACCCATATTCTGGCACTCCTTCAAGCATATCCCCAAATCTTTCACGAAGTGATTCACGAAGAACCCGGGCTCGAAATCCCTCCTCAGAATCCTCCCACTGTACAAATCCAGCGACTTCGATCCCGCCGCGCCCGTCGAAATCGCGCTCAGGAACAGCGCGACGTCGAGGCCCGCCTTGTGCGCGTACACCATGCCCTCGACTAGACCCACCATGGTCGAAGCTATGGTGATCTGGTTCGCCAGCTTCGCGAACTGGCCTCTGCCCGGGCCGCCCATGTAGTTGACTTTCCCCAATTGGGCGAAGAGAGGGTTTAGCCGGTTGACCACCGCCTCATCGCCGCCGGCGAAGATCGCTAGGGTTCCGTTCCTGGCTCCCAGGTCGCCGCCCGAGACCGGGGCGTCGATCGCGGCGCAGCCCTTTGCGGCCGCGGCGGCGGAGATCTCGGAGGCGAGGGAGGGCTCCGACGTGGTCATGTCGACGAGGACTCCGCCGGGGCGGAGGCCCGAGAGGGCGCCGGAGGAGGGGTCGAGGAGGACGCAGCGGACGTCGGAGGGGTAGCCGACGATGGAGAAGACGACGTCGGACTGGGAGGCGACGGCGAGAGGGGAGTGGGCGAGGTGGGCCCCCAGGTCGAGGAGTGGCTGGGCCTTGGAGAGGGTTCGGTTGAAGACGGTGAGGGTGTAGCCGGCTTTGATTAGGTGGGAGCACATTGAGCGGCCCATGACGCCGGTTCCGATCCAGCCCACGCGGGTGGTTGATGGGCTTATTATAACGGGCTCGGCGGAGGTGGTGGTGGTGTTGGTGGCCATGAAGCGGCGGACGGAGAGCCGAGAAAGGAGGAAAGAGGAGTGGCAAGAGGAAAGTGAGCGAAGTGGCAATTTCAGTGGCATGTCTATGCACTTGTTATCCTATTCCTATCGTTTGTCCAAGAATGGTAATTTCGGCTCCACTTTAAGGGCCTTTTTGGATACCCAAGCTCGCTATACATGCGACACCTGTACTTTTCCCTTCTTTTTCCCTTCTTTTTTTTTTTTTTTTTTTTTTAACCTGTACGTTGGTGTTTGTTTGCTCGGCTCAGACTATAATCTGCATTCGTCTTATAAATGTGGTTGCTACACGGTGAAAGCGGATTTAAAGCTTGATGCTCTTTCTCAAATCAAGCCTGGTGGGGGATCGATTACGCTTCCTTAATCCCATCACGATTTTTTGTTGGAAAGGCTTCTAGTATTATTCTCCTCTCCTCTCCCTTCCCGTTTCGAAAAAAATTACTTGTGGCTTGTGTGATGACGATTTAGAAACATGTTGTCATGTGCCTAACTGAGTATTGATTGTTGGACCCTAATCCATTCTGATGCAAAAAGGATATGGACAGGACTATTTGGGTACTTTTTTCACTTTTAAGACTACATTTTTCTTTCAATAAGGGTTTTTAAGTCTAAAAAATGGGGTGCATGTGATATGAAATACGGTAATATATTTTTTTTATCTTATTATTGACATTATTTTATCAGATTTGACATGTTTGGTACACTTTCTTATAAAATCCTTAAACATTCATTTTATCTCATTTATCTCTCTATTTTCTCTTTGAAATTGGAAAAAAAATCTCATAAAATCGAATTCAAAAACCACGTCAATTTAAACTCAAAAATTCCATATCCACTTTTGTCAAGAAACTTTTCTCCTTTCTTCAACGGATCCAAAAAATCTGATGATGGCGAAGATTTGTCGAATCAAAGCTAAGAAGTTCTCTTCAAAAACTATAAGCACGTTCTCAATTGTAAATAAGACGAAATCCCCATCTAAGTCTCCAACGAAGATTATGGTGTTGAAGTCCACTATTTCTGAGCAAAACTCGATTAATTTTAACGGCAAAAGTGCGACAGAAGCTGCAAACGAGGAAATAAAGATTGGCTCTTTATATTTATACGAAAATCCTTGGTTTTTGACATTACATATTAGGAAAAAAAAAATAATCTTGACTTCTTCGAATGGACGGAATATTTTAGAGATTGATAGTCCAATGAAGTGAAGAATATCTTCACCTAGGGTAAAAAAGTTCTTGACTCAGATCAAGTTTCTCTTTATCCAGGTCTAGAAGTTATGGATCTGAGCTAAGTGTTTTTTGGCTCTAGTCAATAGCTTATTTATTGGAGTTAAGATCTTCTTAGTTCTGACCTAAGCCAAGTGCATATTGACTTTAGTTAAAATCTTCTTAACTCTGGTCAAGTGCTTCTTGGCCTCGCAATCAAGAGCTCCATGAACTCCTAATCAAGAAGTCCTTGACTATTAGGTCAAAAGGTTCACCTCCTGTTTATTTGAATTTCTCTAGCTGAGGTTAAAAAGCTCTTGGTATATTGGGTCAAGTGCTCCTTGACCTTGGGTCAGGAAGTTCTTGACTTGGGCCAAGGATTATGTTATTGTTTTATTTAACTTGATGTTTTGTTACAATTGAGGAGGTACTATGATATGTTTGTCATCAAGTACACTGAGTTCCTAATGTCCAACAAGTCAGTTGTATCATAAAGTTATATACAAGTTGTATTATCATGCATTGCATAAATATGAGGACTATGCCGAAACTGACTGATAAGAGTAACTCAATTTAGGGAAGCAAAGATAATGCTATATTTTCATTGTATTTCAGATAATTACCTTTTTTTTTTTTTTTTCTTTTTTTAGCTTTTGATTGTCGTGATTGCTAAACAACATTCAGTATTTACTTATACTTTTGGTATATTCAATGACTATTATTTTGCTAAAAATTATCTATTCAGTAAATGTTTCGGTAAAATTCAATACATTTGATAAAGACATTATTTATTACTCAGGTCAAGAAAAATTTAACTTTATGTTAGATTTATCTTGACTCTAGATCTAAATATCTTGACTTCAAGGCAAGTATTTCCTAACCCAAATTCAAGAATTTCTTGAATTGATAAGCACATAAAATATAAAATTGTATTCAATTTTTAGATTAAAGAGATTATGACCCCTATTCAATAAATTCTTGACATAGGGTCAATACATTTTTTTTTATCTAAATAATGAATTGGAAAACAAAATATAATAAACTTTTTGACCCCAGACAAACAAATCTTGACATTGATTCAATAAGTTTCGATTTATAAATTTAAAAACATATCACATATAACATTATGATTAAGTTTCATATAACACTTTCCAACCCCTACTAAAAGTGTTATTGACTCCAAGTTAAACACTTTTTTTTTTTCCTTAAGTCAATATCATTTTGACTACCAGTTAAGAATATCTTAACCTTAAGTCAATAAGTTCTTGCCCATAAGGCAAGAGTTTATTGGTTCCAAGTCTGGATCCTCTTGTTGCATTCTTGTAGAGTGGTTTATAAATTCATTAATCGTGCTATATAGAGGAATCAGATAAGGGCACATCTAATTCTTCCCTGAATTGCCACGACACGAACACTTTTGCTTGACTGAATCCTACCAGTTGATTTAATATGATATTGATCAAAGATCAAGATGATGTTGACCTAAGGTTAAGTTAGTTTTGATAATACATCAACATCAGTTTGACCTACCTCTTCAAAGCAATATAATCTTGACCAAAGATTAAATTGAACTTGACGTGAGGTCAAGTTAATCTTGATCTACGACGTTATAACTTAATCTATAAGATATTAAAAAGATGATGAATATACGAAAATATGGAATTTTTATCACAATAATGCTTGGATCAATATTATGATCCTCCTTTAAATATTATTTACTCAATATCAACTATAAAAAACCGATCTTGAACAAAATTTCTTTTATTATCTTCAAAATTCAAGCAACTCCTCAATATAATCCTCCTATTTTCCAGCTGAGTTTTTTTTAAAAAATAATTAAATTGTTATTAAGAAATATAGTTATTTACAAAGAGAGAGAATGAGCTGGAGCGAAAAAATATGAACTAGAAGAGAGAGAGAGTAGGAGAATGAGAATGAGAAAGTGAAATGAAATACAATAAAATATAGAAATGGAAAAATTAATCAGGTTCAGAGTTTGAAACTTTTGTGGTTTTCTAGAGAAAAAACCAATCATCTGATTTTTTGAGAAAGAACTTAAGAAGAAGAATAAGAGATAATGAAAATACAGAAGAAAGAGAAAAAAAAGTATCGGCTTAGAAAAAATCATTTAATCCTCCACTTACCAATTCATTTTTGACCCAGAGCATATTTAAAAACCGTTTTCTTTCTCTCTCTACCTAATACTAAGTTTTGGTACTGAAAAAAACATTATATTAACTTAGTCTTAAACTGACGAAAGGACCCAGATAGACCTATCCACGTCCTTTTGTCACTCAAGACTGCAAAATTGGTCTGGGCCTATTACAAGAGACCACAAAGGCGAGATTATAGTCACTAATGCTACAGGTTTGTTGGGCTCCGTTTCAGCATACATGGCTGAAGCTATGGCCATCGAGGAGGCTCTTCCAAAAGGGATGGAAGCTGATCCGTGGCCACTAGCGGTAGTATTATTGATACTGTAAAAGGAAAGAAGTCATTTTTAACTGAAGCTGGATTGATTGAGCAGGATATTTTAGAGCTTGTTAATTGTGATGGAATACACTGTTAAGTGGGCTTCCTCCACAAATTGTTCTTGTTCACTGGTTTGAGGAGATTCCTCAGTGGTTCGAGATGATAGTTAGCACTGAATTAATAATAGCATATGTTTTATTTTTATTTTTTTTTCCAAGCATATAAATTCAATAAACGCCTCATTTCGTGCCACGATCTCCTTTCCTTCAATCTAACAAAAAGGAGATGAGCTTTGATTCTTTCTGATAGGGAGCACAGCGAAAGACTAACCACTGCTCAATAGGGTGTTCCCCAAATCAGTAAAAAAGTTCGATACTGGTGTTCAATCAGCATAAACATTATCGAGTTGAAATGTAACTCAAGAATTCATTTCTTGGGAGATCAAGATGCTCGTACCAACTAAATAGTTTCAAGTAACAAAGAGGGACTTGGATGAATAGTTAATGTTGGGGTCGTTCCAACATAATAATCAGAATTATATGTCATTCTTACTTCTCAACATAAAATACGGATAAAGAAGGTTTTAAAAGATGATACATAAGCAAAACTAGTTGCGAAGTTATGTTATGCAATCATGTTATTTATGACTGCCAACAACAATTATATAGTTCAACCAAATGGATCGCCGTAACATTTCATGAACCATGTCTATCCGAACTGGCCCCGTTAGAAAATCTACTAGGTGAAGACGATAAAGGGTTTTTGTTGAAGACAGTGGGGCCTTGAGAGATTTGAGAACAGAAAAAAGAGGTGAAGCCAAGCAAGAAAAGGCTTCATAGACGAGGAGCCGCCATGTTTAAATTCCTGCATCAACTATCATGATCTCAAATCAATCACTGTTGGTAACAGAATACAAATTTGCTCAGCACCACATAAGATTCTCTGCAACCAAATACATCTTTTCAACAAATGATATTCACTAAAATCATTGCACTTGGGGTTCAAATGGGCATACTGGGAATGATGGAAGTTCAAAATCCACAATCCTCAGGGCGTGTAATATAACCACAACCAAACATGACCTACCAGTGTACCCCTTTCAAAACTAACAAGGTATTACATTAACGAAGTACATATCAGCCTATGAACCAGTATACCATGCAGATCCTTCTTGAAAGCCTGTGCCGGGTCATAACAACAAAAGTAACAACAATTATAAGACACAAGTTGATAAAATGTGTTCCAACCCAACACATAATTTAAGTAATAGCATAGAGTAGGAAATTTGCCTTACTGCAAATAAAAACTGTGCGGTCGTGTAATTGACATGTTATTGCTACAATGATTCATAGCTCAAGCGAATTATGCTATTGCAAAAGAAAAAATAGCACAACAACAAAAAGAAAGACTTGCATTAACGTCTCTTTCTCCGTACGAGTCCAATTTACAATACAAAACTCAAAAGTAAACCATTCATAAACGTTATAACATGAAATCTGCTTGAATATGGTCGATGAATAATCTTAAATATTCACATTTATCTAATGTTTGGTCCAAGGCTTTCGATGTCGGGAGCCTAATAAGCAAGAATACAAATGCATTATGGAGTTCACATTCTAAAATACTTAATATATGTCTTTTCTAAGCCCCACAAGAAAAAGAACAAAACAAAACATGCATTACCGTCTTCCTAGGCTCCTAGAGAAAAAGCGTCAATATAATACTCAAAGCACTCAAGTTTACCAAGCACTGATTCAGAAAAAATAACAATATAAACCTTTTTTGCTTTTCAATCACAACTCGTAAACCAATTTTCATTAGTAAACCAAAATCAAAACAAATTAAAAACCTAAACCACTCCCACTACCAACTATTCCCTAACCATGTTACAGGCAATTAGCCTATTCCACCGTTGACAAGAGAAATTAATCAAGCCATCAGCCATGGTTTCAGCATAACCAAGATTTCAAAATTCAAAGACTCAATTAAACCAAGCACAAAAGACAAATAAAATTTAACTAATGAATATCTAGTAGTTAACCACAGGCCATGGCTATTCCCTGTCATTACTCGAAATAACATAAAACATGGAGAAGCATTATACTTGAGAAATTTCACGAATATAATTATACTTTAAAACTAAATTTGCAGCATAAATAGCAGCTCCCACAAAAAAGTAATACTCAAATTTATGAGGGTAATTATACTTATTTTTAAATATAATCTTTCCCAAAACCTCTCTTTCACAAGCATACCTCCTAACAACACAGCAAGGTTTCAACCAAAATCCCTTCTCAACCAAACAACCCCAAATCACTTGTACTCGAAGGTAGGCACCGGAGGCGCATCGAAACTCTCCAAAACCTTCGTCTCGCTTCCGCTACTTGCCGCCTGGGGCTCTTTCTTATCCCCACCTCCGAACCACCCTCCAAACCACGAACCCGAACCCGATTCCGAAGCAGACCCACTCGCTGAAGCTACCTCCGGAACCTGCTGACCTGGTGATCGGCCAGGTAACTGCCCCGGCGAAGGAAACCCAGGCATTCCAGCCGGGGCCGGTTCATCAATCATAATCGGCATCTGTTGTTGTTGACTGAGGACTTTATTGAGCATGATCCCAGCCCCTTCGATCAGAGCCAAGAGGACGCCGCCGAAGAGAGCCGAGCGAGAAGCCGCGCCGAGCCCCTGCCGCATCTGGAGGAAGCCACCAGTGGCGGCGCCGGCGATGATCGAGTTCCAAGGGTCCTCCTTCTGGCGGACGTAGACCATGGTGCAGTCGAAGGCCGAGAACAGGCCGCCCCAGACGGCGAAGCTCCCGCCGACTCGAGGCGCGTTCATCCGCACGGCTTGGGAGCCGCCGACGAGCCGCGCCCCCTTGGGGGAGTTGTAGAGGCCCTTGAGGAAGTGGAAGGCCGAGCCGCCAACGGCGCCCATGCCGAACGCGCCGCCGATGTCGTCGAGGATACGATCCGGGCACGGTTCCCGAGAAGTCTCTGGAGTCCCCATGAGAGAGAGATTTGTTGAAGGAGCCTCCGAGACGGTTTTAGGGTTTTCTGATGCGTTTGGGGTTTAGACGATTGATGAGAAAAATGAGAGAGAGAGTGAAGGTTTCGACCTAGGAAAGGGTCCTAATGCTTTTGATTTATTTTCTCACTTTTTTTTTTTAATGGACGGGTACACTGGTTTGTTCAATTTACTCATATGTCCTCGATTTTTATATGACGTTTTTAGCTTCACTTCTTTTGTGTAGAATATGACTTTTGAGTTTCTTTTCCTTTTTTTTTTTCCCAATAAATTATATCCACAAATTTAGCTTCGATACAAGGTCTAAAAAGTATAATATATCAGTAAAATTGATCATTCTTTCCAGATAAATTTGACCACGACGCATTTCATTTCATTTTGACAACTAACAAAAGAAAACTGTTTTAATTTCAGAATGAATAATTTCTTCCTTTCTCAATTAAAAAAAGTAAAGAAAAATATTATTCACCCGAATAATTAAAGGTTAAAATAGTCACAGCAAAAGTTAAGAAAAGAAACAAAACAGGGGGGGAAGGCCGTGAGGGTAATAATGTCATTTGGCTAAAACCCATCCTAGTTGGGGTTTATAGCGGGAAAGGTGAATTGCTGGGAAGCTCCAGTATGGCGGCGTTATGATTCTTCAGCTACTCTCTGCTCCAAAAACGACGTCGTATTATTCACTTCGCCGCTACTATCGACCTTTTCTCTTCATCAACCTCCAACCATTGAGTGACTTCCTCAGACGAAAACACAACTGTGGAGGAACTAGCTTGACGATTTAATGGTGGTTTGGATAAGGTATTACATGGTGGATTAACAGCCTCTCCTTCTGTGGCTTCCGATTCAGGTTTTCTCTTCTTTCTCTCAGACTTTCTTAAGCTTTTAGATTCGTCTTTTGAGTATAAGTATACAGAAGATGTACACTAATTTAGCTAAGAGTCCGGCAATTCCATTGGCTATGAGGGTTTCTTCACAACCCAGTTGTCTTAAACTGTTATCCACCGCTAGGTCGCAATATTTACCAATTGGGTCTCGTCCAAAACCTCCGCAAAGATCCGATTCGGTCATTTTTGCTGCTTCGCGTTATGGGTCTGGTTGCATAACAACAAATATGAATTTTTCTACTTATGCGCAGCATAATGTAGTGAAACTTAGAGATATCTCAAGTGTGTTTTGGCTTAGAACTGCTACTCAAAATTCTGTTTCGATAAAAGGGAGAAGTTTTTCGAATTGGTCGACTCAGAGCGGGCAGAGTACTATGGTAAGAGCTGGAAAGGAACTACCTTGGTTAGGATCGAGCAACGGTGATAAAGTGCGGATAAGGAATGAAAAGCCCGTGAAGAGTAGTCGTTCTTCTTGGGAGGTATCAGCTAAGAGGATGGAGAAAGTTAGCAGTGGCTCTTCTTGGGAGGAATCAGCAAAGAGGTTGGATAGACAGGGTAGTGGGTCTTCTTGGGACGAATATAAGAAAAGTGGTACATCTCTAGTTGGGAGTACAGAAAGTAGGAACAGAATGGTGGATGTGGCTGAAGACCATCGAAGCGAAAACATTTCTAGGGATGTATGGTATAAAGAAAATTTAGGAGATGAAAAAGAAGAAGCTGAGGCTGTTAATGATCCTAGATGGAATAAACTTAAGAATAAGTACAGGGGAGTAGTGGATGTAAAAGATGGATACGAGAAACCTGAGTTTCGGAGATGGAATAAGCAGGAAAATTGGGGTAGAAAGACATGGAAAGAGGCTTCTGAATCGACTGTTCCTAAGATGGTTGGTGAAGGGATTTATGGTGTTGGTCCAATTTTGGCCGCTTTGTCATCTGGAAGAAGAGAATTTTATGCACTGTATATCCAAGAAGGATTGGATTTGAGTAGTAATAACAGGAAGAAGAAGGACAAGAAAGGGTTTGAGAAAGTTTTGAAGATGGCCGAAAAAATTGGGTTATCCACAAAAGAAGTGTCCAAGCATGATCTCAACATGGTGGTTGATAATAGACCTCACCAGGGTTTGGTGCTAGATGCTTCTCCATTGGAGATGGTAAAGATAGAGGAACTGGAACCTGTTTCACTTGAGGAAGAGAAGAATTCTCTTTGGGTAGCTTTGGATGAGGTCACAGATCCTCAGAATCTGGGGGCAATCATCAGGTCTGCTTACTTCTTTGGAGCTTCAGGGGTGGTCTTATGCGCAAAGAATTCAGCCCCTTTGAGTGGTGTTGTAAGTAAAGCAAGTGCAGGCTCGCTTGAATTGATGGAACTAAGATATTGCAAAAATATGATGCAGTTCTTAACATCCTCAGCTGAAAATGGTTGGCGAGTTCTGGGTGGATCTGTTTCCTCCAAAGCTATTCCCCTGAATGAGGTTGTGCCTGGTGCACCTACAATCCTTGTTTTGGGCAGTGAGGGTACTGGGTTGAGGCCTTTAGTTGAAAGATCTTGTACCCAGCTAGTCAGGATTCCTTGGAATGTTCCTGTTGATTTAATTCCGGGTGAAGAAGAATGTATTGAAACTGTAGATAATTTCTCTGGGGGCTCGGCAGCAGATTTTCAGTCATTTCTGGCTGTGGAAAGCTTAAATGTTAGTGTTGCAGCTGGTGTGCTTCTTCACCACTTAATTGGAAACGAATATTATAAGAATGATTCCGGCATGGTTGATCAGCAAAATAACGCACTTGGATGAGATTATAGGCACATACCCCCCTGCATTCAAATTTTGGCATTAGTGTTTTTTTTGGTATTCATGGTATATTGATGTTTCTCTACTTCCTTTTACCATGTTGTCCATTTAGTATTTCTGTCATCAGACATCGAAGTTTGAAAGCAAGGTTAGAATTTTGACTTTTTCCCCACCTCTATCTGAAACTTGTACGGTGGAAGTGCTGGTTTTGTTGATAATAGAAGTAAAGAACTTGCTATAGATCAGAAACTACTTCTTATCGTTAGTTTTCTACTCGGGGAGCGACGCCATAATACTTGTTCGATGTTAAATAAACAAGCTCATTGAAACTATGTTTGTTTTCAAGCAGGTATTTGTAAAGAAACTTATGAGGGCTGAAATGAGCCGTAAAGGCCCGGCCTGGCCCTTCACTGGCCCACACCCCTGGCCTTTGAAGGGCCGGTATGAGTTTAGGTCGGGCCTTGTCATCTAGGTAGTCGGCCCTAAATTGTATGTGATACCCCCTTTCGAAATGTCATCAAAATTAACGAGGTTTCTAACACTTTCACCGAAAAAAAAAAAAACAAAATGCGGTAGGTCAGTTTTTTTGTTTTTTTGATTCAGTATATGATCAAGCTCCAAAAGTTAATATCTAAATGTTAAATTTATCCAATGATAAAAAGTAAAAATACAAGTTATGTCATGACTAAAGTTCTAAAATATATGGGCATTTAGCTAAGACCTATATCTTTTCATGTTTTAGTGTTTGTACCGCTTCTTCTTAGACAAATATCACTTTTAATAATTATTTTTTAGAAGAGATGTCATTTTTAAATAGTTACTAATTACTATTACTTGAAAATTAGTAATTAGTTACCAGTTATAAATATTTTTGGTTACTAATTATCAGTGCTCCAAAACTGATTAAGGACTGCTAGTTACTATTTAAAAATGGTATTTTTTAAAAAAATATTTTCAAAGTGTCATTTTCTATAAAATGCGACACACCGGATCTGGAAAAAACGGAGCCTAAATTTTTGTAATTTTTTTCAAAAATGGCATAATTTTCTCAAATTAATGTTTTTGAGAAATGGTAGAATTGGCCACTTAACCTATACTTTCAGTATATAGTCAGTTCCATAGCTGTTTGTAGAAAATCTGGTCAGCATTTGCATCTTTCAGTGGGCCTGAGCCTTCCCACCTGTCACCACTAACTAAATCTCCAACTTTCATAAAAATTAGACGCAGACACCACTTCTGTTGGAAGATCAATTATTTTTTTCCCGTTGTATTTATTTCTACTTAAATCTACTACATTTTGCAATTGAACATTCAATACAAACTACTTTTAATACTTCTAAAATTGTTTCATGAGGTTAATTATTTAATTTAACATGTTCAAAGTGATAGTATAAGGAACACAAAAGTCTTGTTAAACTTATGGTATGTTTATTAAAGAGTAATAGGAATGATATATGTGGATAATAATTCTCATTTAAATATTTACTAAAATACAAAAAAAAAGATAAATGTGTGGGACTCACAAAAATTTAGGAGAAAAGAATGAGAATGCTTCCCTCACTAATACTCTAAATGGTCGTTTAATATGAGATAATTTTTTAGTAAAAATGAGTATCTCAATACATTTTTATGTTTAGTACTCTTTTAACTCCTAGTTAAGTGATTTCCTTAGGAATCACATTTTCTTACTGAAAAGTGAAATGAAAGCCACCAAAACAGATGGATTTTGTATCACCTTCCATCTAATATTCACCCTTAAAAAAAAATGACGACAAAGCCTAAGTTTCATCTCTGCCTAGATCCAGTTTCTCCACTCTGTCATTCGTCGTTGTCGCTCCTCGTCACCACTATTCATCATCGTCGTCGTTTGTCGTCAGCGCCTCCATCAATAGATTAAGCCAACTTCCTTTTTCTTTATTTTTTTTCCTTTCTTTTGGTTGGAGTAATTTAAGTGTATTCCTTTGGATTTGAAGCTTGTTTTGGGGGATTATATGGGAATAGTTTGGGATTTTGAACCTAATGTGATCATTTGAGGAATCTATTTTTCTACTCTATTTTTGTTTTTTGATATGAGCATGTTGAAAGATATCTTGAGAGAGAAGCATGGGCTATTCGAATTGGAGGACACAACGATGAGGCTAAAGAGGGAGAAAGAGACATCAAGAAATACTACACTCTTAATTAATGGCAGCTTTGGGTTTGGCTATTAAGGATGTCTTCCTGTCAGTAGTTTCAAGTTTTAAGGAAAGACAATTAGGATTGAAGTCCATTACCGTGTGTTTAGGACAATTGATTAAGCCAATTATCTTGTTAATAAGGGTATCTCAGGTTGATTTTTAAGATAACAAAATTTTATTTTGATTATGCCAATTATCTTGTTAACATGATGTATTAATGGATCATTGGAGCCTTGAAAGTAAAGCCTAGGGTGCCATGGTGCCATCTCTTAGTGCTATAGTATTCAGAAGAGGGAGCTTAGAAGAAGAGGCTAAAAAGAAAAAATCAGAAAAATTTGGGCAGATCCGAGGCATCGCGGTGCCACTCTTAGAGCATCACGGTGCCGTGTCAGAAACAGATTGGCATCGCGGTGCCAGTTAAGTGGCGCTATGGTGCCACTGCCTTACAATGAATATGATTTGAACAAGCATCGTGGTGCTTGTTTTGTGGTACCGCGACACCCTTGGTCTACTATATTAGCATTTTTATACCTTTTTTTTTTTTTTTTATCTCTTTTGATGCCCTAGCCGCCATAGGACTATATAGGATGAATCCTAAGAGAGATTTGGAGGACTTTTCAGCCTCCAAAGTGCAGCACTAGCAAGGAATCAAGGGAGGAAGAAGGAGAAGACCTCTTGGGGGAAATTTATCAATCAAATAGAATTTTTCTTCTCTTTCTCCTATGATGTCATTAATTTGTAGTTTGATTTTGTTTCATTCAAACATAAGTTAAACTTTTGTACCTAAAAGATTGATGAATCTTGCTTGAAGCTATGTCTTACATTTCAATATGATGTTTATGATGTTTTTCCATAGTTTATTTGTATTATCTTGATCTTAATATTTTCAATTGCTTGATCACCAATTGATTATGTGGGTATTTAAAATTTGAAACTTGAAAAAGGAAATTCTAATTGTGACCTTGGATAATACAACCTAAGATTTGTATAGTTTGAGAAAATATATAGTTCTTTTGAGGTTTTTTCATAAAGAACTATTGCACTTAATGAATTTTTATGTTCTTGATTTTGAATAGAGAAATTGAAATTGAGAATTTATGATTAGACTCCACTTGGCACTCGAGAGAGAAAATAGAAGAAATTTAGGTTCTTAACCTATAAACTAGGGAAAAACAAAGTAGAATTATATTGATGACTAAGAGAGACATAGTGGATAACTTGGTGAAATCAATTCTCTAGGTTAGTTTGACATTGATTCCTTATTGATTTACATTTGTTGGTTACTTTTATTTGATTTTACCTATTTAGCTTTTGTTTATTTATATTTTATAGTTATTTGATTTGTCTAGATAAAATTGAGAGCAATTAATTACAATACTTAGTGAAATCAAATACAATCCCTATGGTTCGACATTCCAAAATATATTTCCATTTATTACTTGTTGGCACCATATGCGTACGGTTATATACACTTGTGTGAACATCAGGAATCATTAATAAGATTCCAATGCATAATCAAACACAATTATTCAACATATAAATAATCATATCATCCTCTTTAGCATTCCTATTAATCTAAAAATTTGGATTTTCCCATACCAAACCGTCCCTAAGGAATGTGATTACCCGTAAACACTCATTTCCTCTTTTTCCACTATTAAAATTTTAAAATACAAATTTATCCCAAAAAATTTATCTACTTTAAAATATACATACATTTAAAATGATAGTTTAGTAAGTATAATGCATTCTCATTATTTTTTATGGGTTAAGTAAACAAATGAATAGTATTCCAATGAATATGATTCTTTCTCCTATTAGTTTTAAGTAAATAACATATTCTATTTTATTCTTATTTATTTCTCTTTTTACTTATTTCGATTACAATTATAGCGAAGTAAACATGCCATTAATTTAACCCTTCTAAGAAATAGATAATCTGAAAAAATTATTCCAAAAAAAAATTGCAAAAATATTCTTCTTCTATTATGGCTAAATACTAAGCTTAACCCAATGTTTTCATAAAATCTAAAAGTATCCCCTCTATTTTGTTAGCTCAAGATTTACTTATCCAAGAGGGAGGGTAAATTAGGTTTTAAAAACTTTTACAAATTTTTTTTGATAAGTAAGTAAATTAAGCAAGTAAAGACTATATCAAGTAAAAATAGCTAAAACTATGCAAAGCTCAAGATAGATAAATTTAAAGAGATAAGGTAGAAAAATACAAATACTATTTTTACGAGGTTCAACAAATATGATGGTTTATCTACGTTCTCGGCTTTTGGCAACTCGCTTCAAGCTTTCTACTATCGGATCAAGAGAATGAGCTTGATTGACCATTTTACACAACGAGTGACTTCTCCTTAGGTACACTCACACTTTTATAATAGCTTTAAATCCAACTAAGTCATACCTAATTCGGATTGTTTTAACTCTGGTGCTAATCTCACCTAAATTGGGTTGTTTTTAAATCTGGTGCTAACATCACTTCACAAATACAATTTTGATTTTTGTTTGTTGATACATTGAACTAAAATCTCTCTAAGGAGAATGATTGATAAGATAAGCCTAGAGAGAATAAATGAGAATATAAGATATAATCTAGTTTGACTCAAGTGATTTTTGTGAAAAAATGGATTTAAAAATTTAAATCACAAAAGATGATTTGAACAATTTGAAAGTATGATTAGAACAATATAGGAATGTATAAAAATTATTTCAAGTGTTAGAAAAGTTTCTATTTAAAGACTAGAATGAAAACTAACTGTTTTAGATCATTTGACACACATTCTATTATTTTTGATAGACTAAAAACATACTTTCGGTCGACGAAAATGCTAGTCGTTGAAAGTGCGGTTATAACGGTCGAATTTGAAAATCTATCAAAAATTAGACAGAGAATCGATAGACTGAAAATGAGAATCGGACTGTCGAAAATACCCAAGAGCAATTTTTGATTTTTATTTCAAGTCTTTTTTGATTCTTTTCAAAATGTGACTTTATAAATTTATTTTTTTATATAATATGGAAACTATAAAAATTCATAAATTAATTTAAAAGCTTGTGTAAAATAAATTTCATATTTTAATTTGAGATAAACAAGTTTGACAGTATTACTTTTAAAATTTCTAATTTTATGAAAAATTTGAACCATTAGGATCATATTATGTGTAAATATATATTCAAATACAATAACTAAATATTTAACCTTTGTTATCTAAGACTTGTATTCTTGAACTTTGTCTTCAAGCTCTTTTCTATAATCCATCTTGAATGTCTTGTGATTCTTTCAATTTAGCTTGCTACACACTCAAGTAGATTATTAACTTTTAATCATATGTTTGTTAACTTCAAAATATGAGGTTAGGATTGATGATACAAAGCATGAGTCAACATATTTTTCAAAACATAAAAAAAAGAATATCTTGGTAATTTTTTGGTCAAACTTGAAATAAGAAATATCTAAAATACTCTTGCATATGTTCCAAAATTTTATTACAAACACTCAACGTTATCTAATTAATTTTTTTGCATAAAAAAAAATCACACTTCTATTTTTCCAGATTATAGAAAAATGTTGATAATATTTTTTTTAGTAATTTTTAGATTATTATTTTTTAAAAAAATCAATCAAGAAGTTGTTTGGGTACCAATTTTAGGTATTAATGTCATTTAGAAAAAAAATTAATAAAAAATTTGATCAAAAAGAGAAGAATGGTTACTCTTTTCCTATTTTAGAAAATAAAGGAGACACTTTTAAGTTTTATAAGAAAAAATAGTTAAACTTGATATTTAGCCAATACAGAGTAGATGTTTTTTGGATTATCTGAGAGAGGGTTATACTAATACACCTGCATCGCATTCAGGCACCCCTAATATATGCTAGATAACTATACTAGGTAATAAAAACAAAAACACCCTTGTTCTATGCACCCTTTTACACTAATTTCCTTCAGAACCTCAAAACTCATCTTTCTACAAATTTATCGGCAACATCATCTTCCACAATCTCCTGTCTTCTTCCTCTTTTTGCTTTAGTTTCCCATTACTACTCTTATATATAACTTTGTATTTAATCTTTTTTTGTGTATTATGTTCTATTTTCTTTAGGTTAGTTTAACAGTAATAGAAGAAAACACTAACCACAGTGATCATTTTAAAAAAAAATGACAACCTGCTGAAAGAGCTACATAAAAGACGAAAAAGCTTGAAAGTAATCAATAATGGATGAAATTATAATACGAAACTAGGGAACTTATCTTTTTTTTTTTTGGGTGGTAATATAGGTAATTTGTCTGATATACTATGAAGTTTGGAAAACAATTTTTTAAATGTAAAGATGGTTCAATGATTTTCGGAAATTTTGTTATAGTAAGTCAAAAGAAAAGAAAAAAAAAGAAATATTTTTATAGTAAATCAAAAGGAAAAAAAAGGAATAGTTTATAGACTATCAAATTTAGGGTTAATAATTAATAATGCCCATGAATTATGCTCATTGTATTATTTTGGCTCCCAAATTTTCAACTTATATAATACTAATCGTTAAATTCTACAATTGTTACAACAATAGTCTACAATTGTTACAACAATAGTCATTTTGTCACAAATTATTATTTTTTTTACAAGAAAATAATCATAGACAAAGTGTATCATTGGACATTATTTACTTCTGTGAATAAGGATATCATTTTTAGTCATAGGTACTAAATTATATGCTATACATATAACTCATTTTTATTAAAAGTTTAACAGTTTGTGAAAAAATAGTGATTATTGCTACAATAATTACATAAATCTTGGTAATTTATTGTATATATTGAAAATTTAGTGTCTCATTATTAACTGTAGCTACTAAATCGTGTGCTTTGTAATGACTTATTTTTATTAAATATTTAACATCTTGTGATAAAAAAGTATTATTACAATAATTATAATTCAAGAACTATTATTATCTAAGTTTAAAGCTCAAAACTAAAGTAATATAATGAATATAATTAAGTTCAAAACTAAAGTAATATAATGAATATAATTAAGGACTATTACTATTATTAACTCTGGACTTTTAAGGAAGAAGGTTAGCTTTGTTAGAGGGAGGGATGCACAACCATTTTTTCCAGTTTCAAGAAGATTTCTTATTTAGTTGTTTTCTTAAAATAATAGGTGCCTTTATATACGAAGGAGAGAAATAAAATTTCCCCCTACGAAATGGCACCAACCTACGCAGTGTTACTAATTTGGATTATAAGCCTTGAATTAAATCAAATTTAGCAATAAATTAAAAAAAAAAAAGGGTTGAAATTCAGACAGCATTATCAATTAATTGCATAAGACTGCTTAGATGATGCCTAACCTAAGCCGGCACATGTGTACGTGTAGTGCAATTTCAGATATTTCCAGCGAGACCAATATATGGGTAATAATTTTACCTCCACCATAATTCAAATGAACCATATGTGATAGACAATTAATACCATATGAGTTATGACGTTTGACTTGAATAAAATACCGAATTTAATTATGTTGGCATTTCACCTGCTTTTCTAGTCCCACTTGACAATTCCCTTCCGAAAAGCAAAAAGATAAAAAAGTCGAAATTAACTTAGAAACTTGAAAGTGTGATTTATGTTCTTGATTATAAAAACATAAGTGGAAAATCTGTCATGTGTTTATTTTTACCCCAATTAATTTGTCTGTCTAACAAAAATGGTAGTTCAAACTTCAAACAGTGAACGGTAGTTCTTTTTCCTGAAGAAACAAAAAAATGCGAATGGTGGTTCAAACTTCAAACTATGAATGGTAGTGCTGATATGTTTTAAAGATAAAAACAAATTAAAATCGCAAAATATTTTCTGACCGCAAAGTGTGATCATTAGTGAGAAACAGTTAGTATCATAGATAAAGGACTGGTTGGTAGAGAGAAATACAAGCCCATGATGACAATTGACGAACACTCTTTTTGTCTTAGAAATTTTTTAAGTTCAAACCATCATTATCATAATCATTATCTATCCACACTAAACAAATGCAGAGCTGGCATTCCATGCGATTGATGAAGTTGTAATCTATGCTTTGGTCGCCTGAGTTTCAAGCTCTAAATGGTCTAAAAGCTAACCCACCACATTGACAACCCATTTCTTGCCCAAAATATTTATTTATTTATTATTTTTTTTTTATTTTGGGCACTAACAATATGCCAAATATGCGTTGGTTGAAGAATAAGATTTGCAGCGGAAAAACAAGTCTAGGCGTATTTTAAACATTTCTTTTAAATTTTTATCTATATGAATATATAGTAATAATCATAAAAAACAGATTATAGAATTAACAAAGAACAAAATTCATTACCTGTTAACGCCTATTAATATATCTTTGTTTTCTTATATTCTAAATCATGGGTTTCTAAGTCAAGCTTCCGCACTAATAGATTAATAAGTGGGTATCACAATGATGGATATATTTCATATTTTTTTGATCTTGCAATATTCTTAACACATAATATTACAAGATGTGATTTTATAAAAAATTAAAAAAAAATATTTTTTTATAACATGTCTTTAATCTTGTATACTTATTCTAAAAACACGTATATTTACGTTATTATGTGTAACTTCCCAGTTAATTAGTTCGGCCATAATTCTTTTGGCCAAGGTGCTATAAGCCTGTGGGACGATTTTGACCCTTGTCCCTTGGCAAAAATTTTGGGTTTGAGTTTGAGTTGCTTTCACCAAAGAAAATCTTAGGCTTAAGTCAACCTCACTAGCTAATTTCGCTGGTTAAAATTAGCATTTATTTGAAAAATTAATAAAGGATTTTGCTGACTACATAAGCGTTTTTAACATTAGCATAACAAGGTGCCTCATAGAGTTCGCAAGATTAAGACCTACGTAATAGACATAGAATTGCACAAACAAAGACATTTTGTTTATTGCTGGCAGTGGTAAGAACCACAAATCAAATATGACAATCTAAGATTCATAGATAGCTATTTCTTAGAGATTACGAACTTCAATGAAGATTAAGATTCCAATCACACTTCTCTACACAGATCCACATGACCATTTTCTTATTAGTAGGAATAATTAATTAAGGCCATACTAGAAGTTTGTTATTTTTATTTATTTTGCTTGATAGGCAATCTTGTTTTTCTTAATTCACGTTGGTTTCGGGGTCTAACATCACTATTATTTTAGACATAACTTATGTTTTTGTGCTTAAAATATTGAGAAGGACCAATCCGTCTAACTAAGCTGGAGTCCCGTTGTCTAAAAAATCTTATAGTTTAAGGTGGGAAAAAAAAAAAAAAACATATCACGTCAAAATTTACACATCCTTGACTTTCGGGTTTGTTTGGTATCAATTTTGAAATTATTTTATGATTTTTTTTTATAAACAAAAACAGAAAACAGAAAGCTTTGAGAAATTGGAATTGTATTGTACTTGTTTCAAATTCGTTATTATCATGTTTTCTATTTTTTTAACTTTAATTTTAGGAAACAACACACCAAACACTACTGAACACACAAATTATTTGTTTCAAGACTCTTTTTTCATTATATATTTTTAAAATCAGTGTTTCCAATCATGTGTTTAAAACTAATGAATTTTATAATTTCTTTATTATTTTCTCCATAGACAAATATAACTTAGGGAAAAGGAAAATCTATGTAAAAAAATAAAATTTTAAAATAGTTCACGCTTGGATATATTTTTATTTTGTGTTTTTTATTCTTTTAAATGAAATGGAAGGTGATTATCTTTTCAAACAAAATTTTTAGATGATCAAACTACTTTTTTAATTTTAAAAATATAAAAAATAGAAAATAAAAGTATATAGGGTTTTATGGCACAAATGGTACCCGAATTATCTAACTTAAGATAATTTGGTTATCAAAATTCTAATTTTGGTAATTAAAACTTTTTTATTTAAAGTAAGTCGGTTTTTGAATTATTTAAATTACAACTAACTGTTGAAATATTTGACTAAAAATACTTGTAAAGAACATATGGTAGTGTTTTTTAAAAAATATTTAAAGAAAAATAAATGGAACAAAAGAATTTAGAGAGATGAAAATAGGTATTATTTGCATTATTTTTTGTTCTTAAAATTGTAATTGGAAAAACAATTTCTATCATTATTCATATTTTCACGCTCAAAATTTCAAAATTATTCTTCTAATAGATTTTGAGATGCTATTACATATTTCTCAAAATTTAGTAATTGCTTAAAATGAAGGAAAAAAAATCAAGCTACAAAATTTCTCAAAAATTCATTTTTTAAAAAAGAAAAACCCACGAATCTAACAAAAGGATTAAAAAAATTACGACAAAAGGATTAAAAAAATTACAAAATTGCAGAGTCAAAATTCTAAAGCCATAAATAATATGAATGACCAACGAGCCGTAGGTTGGATGGCAAAGGTGCTCGTAACTCGATCACCTTGATTAATTTTTTCTTTGACGAAACCATACACCACGACCGTATACATAAGATCAAAAACCACTTCGGTGTTTTTTTTTTCTTTGATTGATCTTAAAAGTGAAAAAATTATCAGTAGCTTTTACATGACGTACATTTTTTCGAGAATATCTCCGCCGTTTGTTTTATTTTTAAAAAATCAAAAATAAAAAATTACCACAACAAGCAAAGGTTGTAGAATGATAGAGGAAAACACAAGTGTGGAATGAGCAGGAAAAAAAAAAAAAATAAAGAAAAAAAAACCAGAAGGAAAAGATAGAAGAGAGAGAGAGAGAGAGAGAGAGAGAGAGAGCGGCCACTGGCCCGGTGAGGAGCGAAACAAGACACAAGTACACAGCTGATTAGGAGGGAGATGCTAAATTGACATACACAATGCTGTATTAAAAGCGACAGCAGAATTTGAAAGATTCGGATCATAAAGCAGCATCTTCTCTCCTCTTTTCACAACCGTCGTTGGTGGGGGGCCAATCACCACGTGCCACCTCGCACGTTCCCATTCGGGCCTCTCCACCACCTCTCTCTATGTGGCCTCTGTCTGCATCTCTGTTTATCTAAATTTTTTATGCTTTTAATTGTTACCTATAAATAACCAACCTAAACACTCATCCAACGGTCTTCTCCTTCTCTTTCTTTATCTCATTCTCTCTCTCTCTCCCTCTCTCCTAAAATTAAAAAATAAAAAATAAAAAATAAAAAATAAAAAATAAAAAATAAAAAATAAAAAAGCTGTATGATTGATTTGTGTGGTCAATGAGGCCCAGCAGCTTCGTCTTCCAAATATAAAATTACGCGCTCTATCATTTTTACTCTCTTTCTCTTTCTCTTTCTTTCTCTCGTCCATGGCGATCTGAGAGAATGTCTCTATACTTCCTCAACAAAACCTAGGGCTTGGGGAGATACACACGCCGAAGCTATATCTAACCTTTATATATATATATACACACACACACACACACACACGCACGCACGGGAATATTGAAGAGTTTGGGAGACTGAGCGGCTCGCGCAGACACAATGTCTGCCATGGATCCTATTGATTCGTTCCTGTTCTACCTCAGCAGAGCGCTTTGTAGTCCTCTTGCGGTTTTCATCCAGATCCAGGTTTGCTCGTTACTAATTAATTCCTATCTTTTTTTTTTTTGTGTGTAATTTCTCGGATGGATTTTCTCGTCTGTCCAGATCCATGACTGTTTGGTTTCCGAGAAAGTTTAGGGGAATAGAAAATTTCGCTGCTTTGTTGACTAATTTTATGCTACCCGGATATGCTATTTGGAATTAGCCGAATTGTTTAATTCTATTGAGAAAGTTGGTTTCCCCCCTCGCTTCCTGAATTCAAAATTTAAAGCTATTATCTTTTTTATTTTATTTTATTTTTTTGGTTCCAAACTTTATTAGAATTATCAAGCTTCTTTTCCTTCCCTTTTGTCAGGTAAATTTATTATTTAGCTGACCCTAATTGGGAGCTTGAAATTGTTTTGATATTCCTAATATATATACCCTTTTTTTTTTTCAATGAAAGGAAAAAAGAAAAGACGCTTCTCATTCCGTCTTTCCTTGTTCGTGAAATTTTGTTTGTTATAGAGATTAAAGGTTGATTTTATTTATTCCCTACAGATTCAGCTTACCTGGGGATAAGTTTGTGATTTTTTTTTTTCCGAGTAGAAAAGATTTAAGAGCATTTGAATTTCCGGGTTTTCTTTACCCCGTTACACCTGACACCTTTAATTTGTTGTATAATTTGGGCCAATTCTGTACTTTACAGCATAATGTACGTCAATTATCTTTGTTTTGGTGATTTGGCCACATATATGGGCTACTGGTAATACCATGTTAAATATTCAGTATCGTAGCTGACATAATTCTATAGAACTTTCGTGATTTTTGCTAGTGCGGAAGAAGAGGTGTAAATGTGGTATCTGTTCTGTGTGCTCAATTTCTATTGACAGTTTGAGTCTTGTTTTAGTACCATGTTAAATTTAGTTTGTTTTTATCGCTCATCATATCGATAAAAGCCCGTTTCAGCTGGTGATGCACTTCACACAAAGCTAAATTCTTTGATATCCCCTGCAGGGATGTTTAATCTGCTTAACTCTTGCTCTTGGGTGGGCTTGTGCTGCTTATGTCAGGTATTTGGTTCAATGACTTATTTTAGCAATGATTCTATCTGTGTGGACGTTGACTGTTTCAGCCATTGAATGTTTCAGGTTCATTCCAGTTGACAGAGTATTTATACTTTTCTTTTCTTCTAAATTACAGGAATAGAGAGATCAAGCGATTGAAGGATAGTATGCAAGATGGGAATAGCTTTGCATTTCTTTGTCATGATATTGATGAACTTGAGCACTTTAATCAGATCAAGCTACCTCGGGTATCAGTTGTTATGCCTTTGAAGGGGTTTGGAGAACACAATTTACATAATTGGAGAAGTCAGGTTAGGTTGATGCATCTTTTCTCTCAACAGCCAGAAATGCACTAACTTAATCTGTTCTCCCTTGACATTTTTTTGTGGGGTTGGCTTTTGTTGTGATTTTTTTCATTATGATATCTTGAAGATGCATTTAAAATAAATTCAAAAGAAATAAGGGAATGTGTTACACAGCTTTTAAATATCCAACTATGATATGTTTAAAAGGTGCATTTCCCTTTATGCACAAGGGTAATATAAAATCGTATAAAAAAGGATATATTAGATCAGAATCATTATGTGTCAGCTCTCAATGTAACAAACTGTGTTAGCCATTAGGATCCAATCCAGGTCATTTAAGTTCCTTTAGCTAGCTCTTGTCTCATTTTGTATTTTATCGCTTTGCTCCAACTGAAAAGACCAACAGTTGTCTTTAGTACTTATATTATTATGGTTCATCCATGGCTGTAGATCACGTCTCTCTATGGTGGTCCTCTGGAATTCCTTTTTATTGTGGAAAGTACAGAAGACCCTGCTTACCATGCTGTATCTAGATTAATATCAGACTTTAAGGTATGCTATAGTTTCACATTAGCCTTTTCAATTCTGAATTGCAGGGAAAAAAAAAGGTCAACTTTGAATGTCATGCAATAGTATGATTTAATGCATATGTGTTTTCCTCATTATATAGAATTGCTTATGGGACTACCTTGCCTTGTGATTAAGCATGGGTACTCTCTGTGTGTGATGTGTCCAGGATGAGGTGGATGCAAAGATTATTGTAGCTGGTCATTCAACAACCTGTAGTCAGAAAATTCACAACCAGTTGGTAAATATCAAATTTACAACTTGCTGCATGTCTTTTGCTTGTGCAAAAACATTTTTTTTGGGGGGCCATAGTGCCATACATTAACGTATGTTTCTGGCATATACATGTTGTCAAAATTGTTCTTCTCACTGAGGCCTCCTAGGTTTCCAGAAAATGGCAAGATTTCTCTTAGTAGAATAGGGTTATCTGTTTGTCTAGATCATAGGATTAATAGACAATTGCGCAATGCATGTAGAAGAGGAATGACACATACACTGACAAGAATATATGGAGTTTGTATAACACTTATTTCCTATATTTCTTTGAACTTGTTAGGAGTATTTTTGTATTCCCCACTTCTGTTCATGTTAGTTACAAAACAGAACTATTCTTCTTTTAGGTTGGAGTGGAGAAAATGCATAAAGACAGCAAGTACATATTGTTTCTGGATGATGATGTTAGGCTTCATCCAGGGTCAATTGGAGCCCTGACTGCTGAGATGGAGAAAAATCCTGAGGTAATTATTCAGTCCATATTTCAAATGCTTGAATTTTATCCCGAGATATTGTGAATATATTTTATTCCATCTGTTTTTGGTGCATGGTTCTTACAGTTATGACCTATGGATATGAATGCATCTCTTAACAGCAGCTAGTCTTAACTCTTTTGTCAATTATGTGCAGATATTTATTCAAACTGGCTACCCTCTTGATTTACCTTCAGGAAGTTTAGGGAGTTACTGCATATATGAGTATCATATGGTACAGACAATTTCTGATAATCTTATCTATAATGTATTTATATATGTATACATCTAATATACATGTGTACCTGTTTAAGTAACAAATATTTCTTCTTTATTAGAACTCATGATTTATTCTCTCTAGACTGTCTGTTACAATAGTTGTAAAACAGTGGTGGTACAAGCAGTCTATTATCAAAATGGCAGTATTCAACTAAATTCTCAATCATGATACTAACTTGACTGTGGTCAAATTTTACGGCACTACCAAAAACAGAAATTTTACTTTTCTTTTACCCCAGAAAAGTGAAGTTTGGACTCTTATCTTAAGTTGATGATAAAGTTCGAAAGATAAGTCTAGTAGATTATGAACCACTGATGATTTTTTTTTTTTTTAATTTATCTTTCTCCAAACAACAATAAGATAAGTATGGTGACTTTGTTTACTTTATATAGTTTGCGCTTGTCATAATATACATCTTTCTATCTGTGAATAGTGAATTGTTAATTGTGGTAGTGCGTGTTGGAAAGATAAAGATATGACTTATGTCAATTGTATTTTTCTTCTTTAATCTTGAGTATTGCCTTTCAATCCATAAATATCTGGAGTATTTTATCTTGATACAGCCCTGTTCGATGGGCTTTGCTACTGGCGGGAAGACATTCTTTTTATGGGGAGGGTGCATGATGGCAAGTAGCTCGCAACTATCTAATTAAATGCTTGCACAATAATGAGATAAATTTCTAATTCTTTTAGATTATTTTCAGATGCATGCTGATGATTTCAGACAAGATCGCTATGGTGTGGTCTCAGGACTTAGAGATGGTGGTTATTCTGACGATATGACTTTGGCGGCTATAGCTGGTACTATGTTGATCAGTTTATTTCTCAATTCTCCCAAGTTGTTTAACAAGTGTGTTTGTTTGTTAACTTTAATTTAATGTATACACTGACTTATTGATTTCCAGGGGCACATAAGAGGCTCATCACATCACCTCCTGTTGCTGTTTTCCCTCACCCCCTTGCCAGTGACCTTAGTTTCCCAAGGTTTGTAAAGTTTACTTATCTAAACTCAAATACGTTAGAGATTGTGTTGACATTGTCAATTCTTCTGTAGGTACTGGAATTACTTGAGAAAGCAAACGTTTGTATTGGAATCATATATATCACGTGTTAATTGGATTATGAATCGTGCACTATTTACATCCCACTGCTATCTTTCGTGGGGCTTTGTACTGCCATACCTAATGTCCATGATTCACATCACAGCAGCACTACGTATCTACATTAAAGGTTATACATATGACGAAGCTACCATTACCTCTGGTGGTGAGCACTCTTCTTTTCTCTTGTAGGTAGGTCGATGGTATTAATTAGATTAAAGAACTATCCAAGATGAGGATGGGGATGCAGGGTAGTCTATGTTTACTTATTCTTCTTTGATCAAATGTCTACTTCCGTGTCTTGACCTGAGTAAATGCTATTCTTCTTTTTTATCTATGGAGGCCCAAGGCCTATGGCCACTGACCATATCCTGAATGTTTACGTTGCCATCCATTTGACACAAGTTGTTGATGGTGGAAACTGAGGTGTTACTTTGAGTGTTACTAGTAATTCCTTTTTTAAAATATATTTCAACTGTGCATATGATCCCCCTCCATCTTCCCTGTCTATGAGGTATTACATGAGTTGTTTAAAGTAAAATTGGTTTACACCTTTGGATGGCCAGTGTTGTTGAAATATTGCTGGAAAACACTGCATGTTTTGTAAGTTTGTTGTCTATTTGACCTCCTATTTATGGGTCTCGGTTTATTTCTCAACTGTCTATGTTTCTGGGATCAGATCTTGATATAAACTTACTGCCAGATTTTATTTTTTGTTTTAATATTTGCTGAAATCACATCCCTAGTCTTACAGCCATAAACTACTTTGTCAGGGTTGGTACTGGTAGCGACTCTATCCACATGCACTCTCATAGAACTTCTCTCAATGTGGAGCTTGACTAGGATTGAAGTTCATCTATGCAACGTATTATCTCCTGAGGCACCTCGACTCTCACTTGCTTCTTATAACTGGGCCCTTGTGAGATTCTCTTGCTCTTATTCATGCTGAAAAATGAAAAGATATTTCTTGTCACTTTTATAATAGATGCGATACGCTCCTTTCTAGTTCATTCTTTTCCTTGAGCAGGATTGAGTTGTCTCCTTTCTAGTTCGTTCTTTTCCTTGAACAGGATTGAGTTATCTCTCTTAAACTTGATATGAATATAAAGTAGGTGAAATTCAACCTAAAAATTGCAAACTAGTAGTATAATATCATTGAACCTAGGAATAAATTGAAGTTGTTAAAATAGCAAATCTTGCAAAAGCCTTTACCACGTATAAAGTCCTACTACTAATGTGAATGAACTGGTTATTGATTGGGCAGGTCTTTATTGCTATGTTGGTGGATAACTTTTTATACCCAATCTCCGCATTCCGTTCTCATTTCTCCCAGTCTATCAATTGGTCTGGTATCCGGTACCACTTGAAGGATGGGAAGATAAGCAAGGTATGTTAGACCCAAATCTTGAAAGCTTTATTTTGTGCATTATGGGTACATGAATGCATGTGCTTTTTATATTTTTTTTTTGGTTTTTAAATGTAAAATGAAAGGTGAAGGTGAAATGTCTTGAACATGTTCTTTGGGAAAATCTCAACCATCCATTTCACTTTTAAAAACAACTGACAGAAAATATAAGATTGCCACACATGCCTATGAGGATTAAATAGTGCGATAAATATAAAATAAAATTGTGATTTGTGTGCCTGTTTTCTGAATTTACTGCAGATTGAAAGAAGCAAAGACACGGGTCCAAAATATACAGATTTGGGAGGAAAGCATTTATATGGGAAGAAAGGAGCTCCAACAAAAGTATCATTCCTCAGTTCTTTGGCCAGAACTTTGGCACAGTGGCATCAGCCTAAGAAGTTCGATAGCTAGGAAAAGGCCTTTTTGTAGAGAGCATTTTGTGATAATTTCTGCCCAATTTTAGAGTTCTGGTATGGTAGCAGGAATTTTAGAAGATAATTTATTGGGATTGGATTGATTGGTGCATTTCGTTATTGATTGGTTAGAAGTGCTTTAGATTTTTTTTTTTCCTTTTAACATTTTTTAATCCCCTTAAATCCATTTCATTCTTCAGCCCCTCATTGTCTGGGCTGATTTGTAATTTGCAATGATTTTTGTTGTGTAATTTGTAGAATGTTACGGTTGAAAATTTACTTGAGACACAGTAAAGATGTGCTTCCGCACTCTCTATATCCGTATATCGTAATACCAATTTACTGCTACCCCATCTATACGTTTTCCTCTATTTTTGCTTGAAGTTTCTCTTTCCTAAGAAAGTTCACTTAAAAGTGGCGGAGAATGGACATGGTTCTTGTATTACAACTATTAAAAATGAGCCAAAGAAGGGTTTAGGTACCTCTAGTTTTGAGGATATTTTTTTTAAAAGGAAAATGCGGGGTTTAAAATAATTTAAATCTTCAATTACAGCTGAAGAGAGAAACATAGGAAGACAATCAACCCAACTGACATCACATGAAAACTGAAAACAGGTAAAAGCTAATAAATGTGGCACTTTGTTCCCATCTCTAGGGACAAAGTAAGTGCCACAATTAGCTATAAAAAACAACGCCTTGACATCGGCGTAAATTGGGTTTAAAGCCGACCGACCCAATGATCGGCTTAAATTATTCAATACCACTTGGGCATCACTCTCAACCTTGATTATTGCATATAATCAGGCTATGGTGAAGAGCAAAAGAAATGTCCACCTGAATTACCAGAAGCTTTGCAACTTCCTGGGAGAAGCAATCAGGAAATTCTTCTGCGGCAAGCCGCTAACGCCGACCCTTTAGAAATCGAAACCTGGCATGACTGCAGCATCCGTATTTCAGATCTGGTCCCGTCGGAGGTCGCCACTTACTAGCAAGATTTTCTTTGGTCCTGAGTTGCAATGACTGAGAGTACACCGAAATTTGAATTTCTTCGAGAAAATCAGAGGCAGAGTTTACAACAGCTGATGCATCTCGAGAGGCACTCCCAATCCGGATTCTGTTTCTTTCGCACCAAAACACTCCAAGTTACCATACATAATTCTTCAAACTGAGAACGTATCAATTGTTGAGACAAATAAAGGAGCAAAGAGAACTAGATTTTATCAACTGCCAATTCCCAAAAACTTTCCACACTAGCTTCACTTCACGACAGACAAATAAAGCGTGCATTACTGTTTCTTTAGAGGATGAACATCTAAAACAGTCAGAATTAATGAGGATGTTTCGTTTCGCCAAATAGGAGCATGTGTGAAGAGCTGAAAAGAAAACTTCCAAATAAAAATTCGGACTTTGGAAGGGATATTGAGTGACCACAGATTCTTCCACCACCCAACTCATAGGAAGCCAGAGCTGCTATCCGAGAGAAGCTTTCTGATGTAGAATGAGAGAAAGAAGAGAAAGAGGGGAATTTAGGAAGAACGATTGAAGAATTTAGAGAAGCAGAGGAAGAATTTTTGAGGGAAAAATTCAAAATAATAACCATAAAAATACTTATTTATAGTTAATCTGTTAGACAGCAATAGGAAACTAATATCTTTTAGAAACGATCGTAAACTAGTTATTCAATATTAAATAAAACCTAATAATTAAATAAAATATAAATATATAATCCTAAAATAATCTAATTAATAATAATATACATTCTTATATTCATATTCCTCGTTATTATCTTAGAGTTTGAGAATTCGACTCCGACGAGTTAAAATTCTAGTAAACCATGAAGTAACAAGTGGAATCGAAGAAAATTTTTCAATTAAAATTCTTGATTATTGATAAAAATATAGGATCTGTAAATAGCACAATTGAACTACTTTCTTTGCATAATAGATAGAGGAGAGCACATAAGACGTCTTGGAATATCTCAGTAAGTAAATATATTTATCTCATTAAAATCTAGTCTAATAGTTATATTAGAAAGAAAATTAAATAAATGTGCAATAGATCTAAGAAAAACTTTAGAAATTGGAAATTTATAAGGACTAGGATCACAAGGTGTGGAAGTAACAATGGTTTCGGCAACACTAGAATTATCTTTCTCATTAGATTCAATCACTCATTTCTTAACAGAAATATCTTCCTCAACGTATTTAATTATCTCTTTCTACTCAGCTATCTCGTCCTCCTCAATAGATTTAGCTCTTTCCCACTTAATAGAAATTTTATACACTAGCTTACATAGAGTGGTAATAACATCTTTTGCTAGCTAATGTTGGCCAAATCGATTTTTATGTCGGCTATATTTTTGCAGAGACTACAAACTAATACAGAATCAACCGTAAGTTGGCTATAATAAGTTTCAGTTTTTGGAAGATGACTGATACTAGGTTGATAGAAGAACATCTTTTCTAATTTTGCTTTCATCTCAACTCACAAAGTGACAGGCGGATGATAAAATGTTCAATTTCATGTTTTATTAGTTTCCAGTGAACTTTAGCAGGTCCAACTAATTTCCAACTAGCATTAAAAATATAGTGATCATCAATTAAATTATGATAGTCAAAGAATTCCTCAAGAGCACTTATCCAAGCTAAAAAGATATTATAGTCTGAAGTACTATCATAGGTAGGAATATCTCCTATGACTATATCATTGTGTCTTATCTCTTCAGGGTAATAGCTAGAGTGGTTGTGGTATTATTGAGGATAATATAGAGCACGATCATATTGTGAAGCATGATAAAATCAATTATCCTTATATGGTTTATGGTAATAGATAAATTAGAACACTTATATTCAATAATTAGAATGGATCAAAACACATTCATAAATTTCTCAATTAATAAGACCATAAGACAAATCTTCAAGAGTAGAATTTGTACCAAAGAGGGGTTTAAGTGAAAAAAATCTTCGAATTTGGAGCAAATATGCAAGCTTCAACAAATCAGGGACCTTTGAGCAAAATTGTAAAAGCTAAAAGTGTTGGAGAAGAGAAACCCAAGTTTTTTTTTTTTTGGACAAAAATAACACAAAATTCTAAAATAGAGCAAGAAAAAGAAAAAAATTTGGAGAGATTTTGTCAGAGAAACAATTCAGTCTAAGAAAATTGAACGGGACTGTAATACCAAATAATGTAGAACAAGAGTGAAAATTTAGAAAAAATGAGAGAAAGAAGAGAAAGAGAGAAATTTAGGAAGAGCAATAGAAGAAATTAGAAAAGTATAGAAAAAACTTTAGAGAGAGAAGAAGAATATTAGAGAGAGAAGAATAGTTGTATATTATTAATCTAAGTTTTTAAAATAATAAACATAGAAAAACTTATTTATAGAGAAATTTTTAGACAAAACTAAGAAACTAACGTCTCGTAAAAATGATCATAAATGAAAAACATTAACTATTTACTCAAAATTAAATAAAAATTAATAATTAAATAAAATATAAATATATAATCTTAAAATAATCTAATTAATAATATTATATATTCCTAGATTCGTATTACTCGTCACTTTTCATTTAGATAATATAAACACTTGATTAAACAATCGAAGATCCCGAAATTCTAGACCACCCAAACCCTTCAAACAACAAATGTTGTCCCATTTAATCCAAAGAATTTTTTTCTCCCCACTCGATGATCCCCACCAAAACTTTGAGCATTAAAAATCAGAATATGTTGCAAAGACTTATAGGTACTATGAAGATGCTCATTACGTAACTGGGTATAGCTCGAAGTACAATTTTTATTAATACTTTCTTACCTTCAATGGAAAGCAAATTACTTTTCTAACCTTGGACCCGCTGTCTTTAATAATAGCAAAAGCTTTTCTCTTTTTTCTACCAACCACTGTAGGTAAGCCAAGATATTTATCATGAGATTTAACTATACCTAGCACGAGAATCTATCTAAGACCTTCCCCGTCGGCTTCACTAATATTAGGGCTAAAAGTAGAAAAAGATTTTTCCAGACTAATCTTTTGACCCGAGACTTGCTTATATATTTCTAACATATCCTTCACAGCCAAACAATCTTGAACAGTGGCTCGGGTAAAGATAAGAAAATCATCTGCAAAAAACAGATGACTAATTCTAGGATATTTAAGCACCAAAAATCTTTCTTCCCATTATTCTTCTTATAGAGAGTGAAATAATTCAAAAGCTATCACGACATTCTCCGATATTAAGCGTCTAGGAACAGAAGCATTCTGGTTGGGAGAGATAAGTTCTGGGATGATTAATTTGAGCCTGTTGGCAATTGTTTTGGTCACCAATTTATAGATAACATTACAGAGATTGATAGGGCAGTAGTCCGCCACTACCCCCGGAGATGTCTTCTTAGAAATTAGAACAATGTTGGTAGCATTTACCGAGCTTACAGAACATCCATCATTGAGAACTCCGAGACATGCGTCAGTGAATCTAGAACTGACTATACTCCAATAATTTTGAAAAACATTAGCATGAAACTGTGGAGCCCGTTCCAAAATGGTATGCCACGTAGGTAATTGAGTGGTAGGATAAGTCACAAGGGGACGCATCGTTCAACACGTGTTCAAAGTGATCTATTAAAAGCCACGCGAGTTGCACTTGGTACCGCATAGGCCCATGGGCTGTCCGAGGCCAGGGCCGAGCCCACCCCAGACCATAGGTAGATTCGGCCCAGTCCGATTCTTACCTCGACGGTTGGGGGTCGGGAGCCTCAGGGGTCTGCTGCCAGGAAACTGTGAGAAGCAGCTCACCACTCCAGACCCAGATAGAATATTTAATGCGTGGGTAGGTGCGCGCATTGAGCAAGTCGCCCTGACAGATCGGCGGCTTATCAAAATCTCACCCCCGACAGGCTGGAGGGGACGGCGGAAAACAGGCCTTGACATTGCAAGAAAGATCACGGTAACTACGACCCGTGATCTCTGGAGTAAGTCAGGATGGAATAAGGTACTCGATCCTGGGATTGAGAGCCAGAAAACTCCCAGCTCCAGGATTATATATATATGTACCTTGTTTCTTTCCTAGAGATATATACACAGGAAAACACTTACAGAAAAAAAACTTAATCTTTACTATTCAGCCACAGAGATAAATCACTGACTTAAGCATCGGAGAGTCTTTGCAGGTGGCCACCCCCGCCTCTTTGTTTCGACCTGAAGCTAAATGCATTCTGGGATAGCAAGAATACGTGGACAGTTGGTGAATACCACGTCAGCAGTTTTGAGACATATGGATAGTTGGTAAAAACAACACTAACAGTTTGGTACCGTCTGTGGGAAACTTAGCTGAGCACAAGAGAAAGAATAGGAGTCTCACGATCGCGCTCTCTCCGAACAAAAGGCCATACAACGTCAAATGGCACCCTCAAGAATGACAACCAGAAGTGCACATCCCGATGCCGAAGGGAGCTCCCAGGAAGTACGACCAGGTCTGAAGCAAAAGCTGGACCAAATGCTTGCCGCCCTGGCGGAAACCAACCGAAAGGTAGAGAGGGCCCACGAGGCCATCCTGGGTTTAAAAGATGAAGTCGCTAAAGTGCGCAGAGATAACACCCACCTCGAAGAACTGCTGGCAAGCGAAGCCAGAAGCGGGCCAAGGGAAGACTTTGACGAAGAGGTTCAACAAGAGTCTGGGGGCCAACCGTCGTTGGAAATCCCCACCCCATCAAGATCGCGGATGTAGGGGGAGTGGCAGAGCCAGACAAGGCCTTTCCGGGCTAGAGCAGTGTTGGACAGAAGGCATCAGGAAAGCCCAGTAGGTACACTTCCCAATTGGAAACAAGAAATGATGGCAGAACTAAGTAAAAGGCTTGGAGCCCATCACAGCCAAACCCCCATGATCTGGCAGAGCAAACTGTGTGAGGAATCAATCGAACGGCCTTCACCGATTGGATCCAGTTACAACCCAAGTCGAAGGATTTCACAACCCCAAATTTTAGACAATTTGAGGGAAAGACTGACCCCATCGATCACATATACCACTTTCAACAGAAGATGGCCTTGGAGACCAGGGACGAGGCCGTGACTTGTAAAGTTTTCTCCACCACTCTGGCAAGGCTGACACTACTGTGGTTCAGACAACTCCTGGAGAAGTCTATAAACGGGTTTGAAGACTTTTGTAAACTGTTCTTAAAGCAGTACACAGATGCTCGAAGGCAGCAAAACACCATGCGAGACCTCGACCGGTTGGAGCAATGCGAATCTTCAAGAGAATACTTGTCGCGTTTCCTAGAGGTAATATCCTTGGTGCATAACACTGACTCAGTACAAGTCGCGAGCTCGTTCGTCAGGGGCCTACAGCCAGGGTCAATGCTGTCGGACCATCTGCTTTTGAATTTACCGTACGACTTGGCAGATGTCTAGGCAAAGTCAGAGGGGGTATTCAGGATGCTAGAAAGTCACTAGAAAACGCCCAAGGCCTCCACCGCGATAACAACGGTGCCGGTGCAAACCCCGTCCCCGCAAGGAATGAAGAGGCCCGCATCGGCCCAGGGGCTGTCTCTGAAGCAGGAAGCCCTAGCTCGAGGCGGTCAAGAGAGCGATAAGAGGAGGAAAACGTTTAAGGATCTTCTATCGAAATATGAGCTCAATACGCTGATCGACATGATCTACCTCCAGAACAGGGACATGGGCATTTTCAAAGACCCACCCAAGTCCGGTGTTCCTGAGCATATGAAAAGCAGAAGCATGTATTACAAATTTCATAAAGACCACGGGCATGATACCATCAACTGCCGTAGCCTTTACGCACAGGTTATGATGGCAATCCAAGCTGGAAAGTTAAAGTAGTATATAAAGATGGGTGGAAACCAGTCGAAGGAGGATATCGCTAGGCCCGAGAAGGGAAAACAGACCCAAGCCTCCAAGTCAAAAGAAAAAACTTTGAGGATGGTCCTAACGATCATAGGCAGACTGGAGCTGACCCAAGCTTTGGAAGAGAAGGAAAAGTACCGAAAGAGGACCGAGGAGAGGGTGAAGTGCCTGAAGGGGATGGGCCATTCTGTGAATCATATGACGATAGAAGAAAGCTACACCTCAGCCGTTCCGATCACCTTCATCCAGCAAGACCTGACCACGGTGCGCGAAGCAGCGTCAACGTCCTATTCCTTAGCACGTTTGAGAGTATGGGCCTGAATCAAAATGTGCTCAGGCCGACCTGCCAGCTGCTATTCGCCTTCAATGGTACTAGGGTCAGCCCCTTAGGCATCGTAACTCTGAAGGTCTGTGCCACGGAAAGATGCCTGGACGTGGACTTCGTCGTCATCAACTGCCAGTCCTCCTTCAACGTCATCATGGGAAGAGGGTGGATCCACGCCATGCATGGGGTCACCTCTACCCTCCACCAGGTCTTGAGATGCCTATCAACGGACGACACTTACACGATAGACATTAGAGGAGACCAGGCCTCCGTGAGGAAATATTTTTCAACCACCCTAAGTGGACCCGATGCGAATGCGAGCACCTCGACGTGGGACAGATAGCAATCAAAGGACCGCCTGCCGGTGTACATGAAGTGGATAGAAGAGGAGTCCGACGGGCCAG
>JXTB01000336.1:312406-339110 GCA_002914805.1 Parasponia andersonii | reverse complement strand
TCCTGGGGCACATCGTGAGCAGAAGGGGCATTGAGGCCAACCCGACCCAGTTATCCTCTATTGCAGACGAGAAGAGACCCTCGACCATTCGGAAGGTCCAGCGCCGAACCGGGAAGATAGCCGCCCTCAGCCGTTTTGTCTCTAAGATGTCCGACTGATGTAAGCCCTTCTTTTAGTGCATAAAGAAAAGCTCCACCATCGTCTGGGGGGAAGAGCAGGATAAGGCGCTGACAGAGCTCAAGCTGTACTTAACTCATCCGCCTATCCTAGCTTTCCCAGCAGAAGGACAGCACCTGCACGCTTATTTGGCAGTATCCGAAGTAGTGATCAGTGTCGTGCTATTTGTTGAGGAAAACGGCAAGTAAAAGCCTATGTTTTACATGAGCTGCATGCTCCTGGATGCCAAAACGCGATATAGTGTGGTGGAGAGACTGGTCCTAGACTTGGTCAATGCTAAGAAGAAACTCAGGCAATACTTCGAGGCGCACCCGATAACGGTGTATACAGATTTCCCCATCCGATAAATCCTGGCTAAGCCGGACCTGTCGGGATGACTAACCAAGTGGGCCATCGAGCTAGGGATATACGACATCGAATATTAGTCTCGAATAGTGAAGAAAGGGCAAGTCATGGCAGACTTCTTGGTGGAAATCCAATCCTTCGGTGAGCCGCATGACCCTCTTCAGACATCCCTGCCTCACACCCCTTCAGCTTGGACCCTCTTCACCGACGGATCCATAAACATCTCGGGGTTAGGTATCGGGATAGTCTTGCAGACCCCGGCAGGACTCAGGGTAGAAAAAGCTCTGAGGCTCAGTTTCCAGGCAACAAACAATAAGGCAGAGTACAAGGCATTGCTGCAAGGCTTTGAATTGGCTCTGCACTTCGGAGTAGAGAATATCGCGGTAAGAACTGACTCGCAGTTGATCGTGGGTTAGGTCAGGGGAGACTTCGAAGTAAAAGAGCCAAGATTACATAGGTACTTCTCCTGGGTAATGGGGGCGAAAGCCCGTTTCAACAGTTTCAATATCGGACAAATACCTAGGGAGGTTTCATGGGCTGGATGAGACCCATCACCCAATATCTGGTGTCGGGGAACCTGCCTGCAGACCCCCAAAAGGCGAGGTCGATTAGGCTGAAGGCTGTCAGATATTCTATGGTGGTGGATCGACTGTATAGGAGATCAACGATGGGACCAATGCTGAGGTGCGTAGGCCCCATTGAGGCATGGAAATTGATAGAGGAAATCCACGAAGGAGCATGTGGCAACCACTCTGGCGGGCGTAGCCTCACCCACAAGGCCTTGACTGTCGGGTACTTCTGACCATAAATGATGACTGAGGCGGCCCAATTTGTCAAGAAATGTGACAAGTGCCAGAGGTTCGCCCTTGTGAAATGCCAACCCGCAGAGGAACTTTATTCGAACGTAACTCCTTGGCCCTTCGCTAAATGGGGTCTGGATATCATCGGGGAACTCCCTAGAAGTCTAAAGGGAAAAAAGTATGTTTTGCTGGCCACTGATTATTTCACCAAATAGATAGAACTAAAGCCTACGTAACCGTCAATAAGGCAGACATAATTAACTTCATTTGGAAAAAACATAATCTGCCGATACGGGATCCCGAGAGAGATATACGCCGATCACGACACACAGTTCCAGAACACGAAGCTAAAGGAGCTGTGTGAATTGTATGACATAAGGCTCAGCTTCTCATCCGTAAACTACCCTCAGGGGAACGACCAAGCAGAAGCAACGAACAAGGCCATATTTAGCAATATAAAAAAGAACTTGTAGGAGGCCAAATAGGGGTGGTTAGAAGAGCTACTAACCGTCGTGTGGGCCTATCGAACCACAGAGCGAAGATCAACGGGGAGAGCACCGTTCGCTATGGTCTATGGGTCGGAAGCTGTAATCCCGATCGAGATTGGCCTCCCCACCCTTCGCTCCGAAGTGGTAAGAGATGCCTCACTGAATGAGCAACAGCTAAGCAATAACACAGACCTCCTAGAAGAGACAAGGGATGTGGCCCTGGTCTACCTGGCCTCGTATCACCAGTAGGCCAGGTCCTACTACGCGAAAAAGGTTAGCGCTTATCGATTTAATGCCGGAGACTGGGTCTTGAGGGTCAGGATAGGAAACTCTTCGAAGCTGAACTCTAACTGGGTCGGGCCCTATGAGGTGATCAAGGTACTCGACAATGGTGTGTACGTCCTAAAAGAACTCAAGACCGGAAAGAGCCTACCAAACACGTGAAACGCCCAACACCTGAAGAAGTATTACGTGTGAGATGCGTGTAAATGCTGTAAGACATATGTATATGCTTGTATTATTAAACAACTTAATTCCAAAACAGGTGAGGGTTTCCGCTCCATGGATTTGTGCTTTGGATCGCTATGAAAAAGGGTCTGCCCCTAGTGCCAGACCCCAAAGACTATTCGCGCAAACAAAGATCGTACTATAGGAATCACATCATGCAATAAAATGCTTGCCGATGACCCGAGAAAACGTACGAAAAGGATTGAGCTGCGCAGCAAAATGCTTGCCAATAGACCTCGATAAAGATCGTAATATGGGAATCACATCGCGCAATAAAATATTTACCGATGGCCCGAGAAAATGTACGAAGAGGATTGAGCTGTGCAGCAAAATGCTTGCCAGTAGACCTCGACAAAGATGGTACTATGGGAATCACATCGTGCAATAAAATATTTACCGATGACCCGAGAAAATGTACGAAGAGAATTGAGCTGCGCAGCAAAATGCTTGCCAGCAGACTTCAGTAAGGATCGCGCTATGGGGATTGCATCGCACAATAGAATGCTCACCGATGAACCAGGAAAATGTACGAAGAGGATTGAGCTGCACAGCAAAATGCTTGCAGCAAACCTCAGTGAGGATCGCACTATGGGGATCACATCGCGCAATAGAATGCTTGCCGATGACCCAAGAAAATGTACGAAGAGGATTGAGCTATGCAGTAAAATGCTTACCAGCAGACCTCAGGGAGGATCGCACTATGGGGATCGCATCGCGCAATAGAATAATTGCTGATGGCCCGAGAAAATGAGCAGAGGGGATTGAGCTACGTAATAAAACATTTACCATCAGACCTCTCCAAAAATCATACCGCGGGGATCACGTCACTCGTCATCACGACCCGAGAGGGTATACGAAGGGCAACTGGCCGCGCAGCGAAAATTCGCCGCCGACCCTCAAGGAATACCTGCAGGATCGGGGGATTTGAGCGATGAAACCCCCCAGAGAGCACTTAAACTAAGCGCGAGCCAAGGGTAAAGGGGGTCGGGGTCTACCCGTTGGAAGTAGACCCTTCCCAGGGAGCACTTTAACCACGCGTAAGCCAAAGGCAAATGGGGCCGGGGTCTACCCGTTGGAAGTAGACCCTCCCCAGAGAGTGCCTTAGCTACGCAAGAGCAGGAAGTGAACGGAACCGAGGCCTACCCATTGGAAGTAGGTCCGGGCAAGACTAAGCACGAAAGCAGAAATCAAAATCAAATTCTGTTTATTATTGCTTAGATTACAGGATGCGTGGTCGACACGGACATGAACTCAGCGTCCCTATTTGTAAGAAGCAGGTCTTGAACGGACTCACATGGATACATCGAAGTGATAATGCCCCGTTCGCTCCCGGAATGAGCCAAGCTCAGGCCTCTTCCTCTGTAGTGATGGGTCCAAACAGTTGTCGATCAATCCTTGGAGCTGATTCCTAGTACGTTCCCATTTGGGGTCAGAAAAGTCCAGCTATATGCACGGATCATATTTTGCTAAGACAAGTCATAACGGAAGCTATACAAGTCATAACAGAAGCTATACATCCTCAAAGTTAGGCGAGCCGGAACTCACATCCTGATCTCTGGAGCTAACCTCGTCGGTCATAGCATGAGGGGAATTCGCTAGTAACTCCATATCATATACGATTGGGCCAGAACCAGAAGCCGGGCATACCGCCGACAAAGGAATGGCATTGTATATAATGTCTGACCCTTACCACGGATGTAGGCAACAAAAAAAATATAATGATAATGAATGCAGTAGATAACACAGAATAAGCGTGAGAAGAACACGCCGTTTTATTATTTAAACAGTTGTTTGCAATAGGGGTCAACTCTACACAGAGTGATTAGCACTTTACAAATGTACAAAGGAGCGAGTATCCTTATTTACCTCCGGAGAGAGGAACGACGCCGGCCTCGACGCTTGGACCAGCTGCAGCGGGGGATGGCATACCGGGGTAGAAATCATCGCTGGATAGGACGACCGTGCTTGACCCTCCGCTTGTTAAGGTGTTCTTGCCAGGCCGATCCCTTGAGACCTTCGTAGCTTATTCTTGTGGACCAGGAGCAAGAACAACCTCCTTGTTGACAGAGGCAGAGGTAGAGGGCCCATCTTTTTCCTCGTCGAGTATCTTCAACATATCAGCCGGGTACACGATATTAATCTCATTCCCTAACTGTTGCATGTAGTACCTGACGGAGTAATAGTCCCTCTCGATGCCTTTCTGCTCATCAAACTGTTATGGTGTTACCACTTCAATGTGGCCTTTGAATTCCCGGTTCCCCTAGCTAGACCTATAGCTCTCTGCAGAAAGGATATCCACCTACCTCTGGTACCTTGCCTTCAGCTTCTCCGCGTCCGCCAGTCTGTCCCTCAGTGCGGCTAGCCTCAGCTCTGCTTGCCACTGCGATAAGTCGATCAAAAGATTGTTAATATCTGCAAGATCTTTGCCACATTTGTAAGACAACTCGACATGAGCCTCCATTAGTTTTTTGTGATCCGAATAGAGATATCGGATTACCTCGTTGGACCGGTCGAGCCTACGTTGCAAAGAATGGGCCTCAAGTTTCGCTTTTGCCTTGGCTTTTCTCGCTTCTTTGGCCTCGTCGACGGCTCTATCACGGGCGATGAAAGCCAGACCCATCTCTACCCCTGCATTCTGCAACTCTTGCTCCTTGACCTTGAGCTCGGTCTGGGTCAGCCTGGCAGCCTCGACTTGGACAGACCTAGCGGTCTTCGCCTCGGCCATTGCACCGACCAGCTCCTTACTCCTGGCCCTTTCGATGTTCAAAGCGTGGGCCACCGCGCCGCTGACCCTAGCCTCGTCTAGGTTCCAGAACAAGTCAAAATCCGCCCTCAGTGCGGCAAGGGCGGCTTCGCTCCACTCAGCCATCGCGGCGCGGGCCTTCAGCTACCCGGTTAGCTTGCTAACGCGAGAGGAGTAGAAGGATTGGACGGCGGCTAGCTGCAAAGCACGAGAAAAGAGGAGTCAGTGTTCAAAGAGGGTACCAAGAACCTGGTGCTTACGGTAAGATGAACCAAACCTATGCGATGCTGCGACATGCCACGAGCTCGACATTCTCCAGGGAGAGCGCTTCCAGCTCAGGCTCTATAGCTGTATCCTCTCCTTGGGCATTGTCTGTGTCTGAGGAATGCGATTTGACCCCGCTGACCGCGAGGACACCTTCACCCCCCATCAAATGCACTCCAATGGCTTCTTTCGATGCCCCCGAAGCGGCAAAGGTGGTGGCGATAGAGGGTAGGGCATCACTAGCTGCACCCTCGACGGAAAAAGCTGCAATGACCGCTACTGCGTCAGCAGCTCTGGCCAACACCTCTGCCGAAGGAATGCCCGAGTGTGATTTTTCGGTCTTGTCTTGACCAACATCCTTAGACGCACCACCTCGCATGGACCTCCTCCTCCTCATGAGAGTCAGAGTAGCCCCGTTGTCATCGTTGTCGAAAGAAAGGGCGGCTCTGTCTCTCTTCCCCACTGGGCCCTCCTCCCCCTTGGACAAATCAGGTTCGCGATCCCGCTTCATGGAGACCAGGGGAGAGAAAGACAGCCAAGACTTCAACCTCAGAGCCCCTCCACTGAGCTCAGCAATTTCTCCATGGGAGCGGGCAGCACCGAACCCCGTTCCCACCTTTGAGCCAGAGCTGGGGGCGGAAGAGGTCGGCGCAGAAGGCTCACTGGGCAGGCTTGAAGGTGCCCCTTCACTAGGCACAACCTTTGTGGCCGGCGCCTCCCGGATAGCGAGCCTGCCCGCCTCGGGAGCTGGCACTATAGGCGTTTCACCCCCGGTCACAAGTAGACCCTCTAGGTTGTCGTCTGAGCTTGTTATTGGGATGACAATCCCGAAGCCTCTTCCTCTGAGGATACCACTAAACGCTGACCAGCGGGGACCTTGGAGTGAGCCTTGTGCACAGCAGTCTTCCCCTTGACCGGGGAGGGGTCTGCTGAAGGTCCTACATTCGAACTTGTAAAGAGCAAGCAACATGGTTAAAATGTAGCCATGACCTGACCAACGAAGCCCTAAGGTACAAAAATGAACTCACCCTTAGCCCTCTTGGGAGCAACGGTTTCCTTCCTACGGAACCTGATACACTCCTTAGCCACAAGCCTTACCACCTCTTCGAGCTCATGACTGGTCGGTACCACCAGGTCATTGGGACCTACCAGCTAGCTCGAGGCCGTGATCTGACGACCCACCGTGGTGATGCGACCCTGCTCATCCTGGCGGAACCAGTTCAGGGCAGAGGCATCAAGTTGGCTCCGAATGTGCTTGGTGATGACCCACGTGTCCAGCTG
The DNA here is from genome assembly GCA_002914805.1 of Parasponia andersonii. Classification (NCBI taxonomy): domain Eukaryota; kingdom Viridiplantae; phylum Streptophyta; class Magnoliopsida; order Rosales; family Cannabaceae; genus Trema; species Trema andersonii. Next base: position 332,505 of record JXTB01000336.1, on the reverse strand, counting down.
GAAGAGGAGATACGAGACCATCCTTGGCATCATATTCATCACCTGGGAATTCAGGACAGCCTGGATGTGTCGGCAATCCCCAGACGACCCAAAGAGGATGATTCCCTCCAGCTCCTGGAGCCGACCTGCCGACAGCCAAGGCTCGAACCTGCTTTCCTCTGTAGAGACTGTGCAAGGCAAAATGTCATGAGTAAAAACAGACGAAATATGCACGGACCTGAAATTCATGACTCAATACTTACTTTGCAGAAAAAACGAGGAGATTTGAAAATGCTCTCCATTCACCCAGGGAGAACACTACGCCCCTCCGACGGCGTATATTCTGGAGTGGGAGTCCCACTGTTTATCCGATCTCGGCAAGCTCCAGATGATGTGGTGCCCCGGAAAAGGAAACCGTAGCCACTCTAGATGCCTCCTCCCCAGGACGATAGAGCCTTCTGGAGCAGAGGAATAAAGGTACCAGTCTGTCGGCCCGCCGACCATCTCTAAAGTAACTCCGTCGGGGAAGCAGAGCTGCCTCCTCAACGACCCTAGTTCAGAATCTACGACGGGTGGAGTTTCTAACTTTGATTCAGGGCTATTGTGTTAGGTGCGATCGAAGAAGACGAAAGGTTATGGAAAAAGGGGGATGCGGAAACCCTAAGATTTGAGAAAGTTGGAATACTTGGAGATTTTGGTAAAGTAAGAAATGAGCGTAAACGAGGCTTTTATAGAGGTGGAGCCGAAGAGTTTTTCCTTGAAGGAGAGTAGGGCAAGGGAGATGGAGGCATTGGAATTTCAAAAATTTAAAAATTGCGACACGGGATAGCGTGCCTCAACATCGACAATTGGGGAAGAGTGACAGTGGAGGAGCCATGTATATCCCTCGAATTGGAGGACCGGAGACACGATTTCCTTACTTGATGGATACGAATCCATCAAATAAGGAAATAGGGGCAGTTGTGGGGCCCATTCCTAAATCGTATACCACGTAGGCAATTGAGTGGCAGGATAGATCACAAGGGGGGCGCATCGTCTAACACGTGTCCAAAGTGACCGACTAAAAACCACGCGAGTCGCACGTGGTACCGCATAGGCCCATGGGCTGTCCGAGGCCAGAGCCGAGCCCACCCCAGACCTTGGGTGGATTTAGCCCAGTCCGATTCTTACCTTGATAGCTGGGGGTCAGGGGCCTCAAGGGTCTGCCGCCAGAAAACCGTGAGAAGCAGCTCACCACTCCAGACCCAGACAGAGCATTTAATGCGATCTTGGGTAGGTGCACGCATTGAGCAAGTCGCCCTGACAGATCAGCGGCTTAACAAAATCTCACCCCTGACAGGCTGGAGTTGTAAAGGACGGTGGGAAACAGGCCTCGACGTTGCAAGAAAGATCACGGTAACCACGGCCCGTGATCTCTAGAGTAAGTCAGGATGGAATAAGATACTCGATCCTGGGATTGAGAGCCAGAAAGCTCCCAGCTCCAGGATTATATATATATATATATATATATATATATATATATATATATATGAATCTTGTTTCTTCCCTAGAGATATATACACAGGAAAACACTTACAGAAAAAAAAACTTAATCTTTGCTATTCAGTCACAAGGATAAACCACTGACTTAAGCATCGGAGAGTCTTTGCAGGTGGCCACCCCCGTCTCTCTATTTCGACTTGAAGCTAAAGGCAGTCCTGGATAGCAAGGATACATAGACAGTTGGTGAATACCACATCAGCAGTTCTGAGATACGTGGATAACTGGTAAGAATAACACCAACAGAAACCATCGGTTCCTGGCGCTTTCGTCGGTCCTATCTCTATAAGAGCCGTATACACTTCCTCCTTGGAGAATGGACGATTTCCAATGTCTAAGTGCTCTGAAGTGATGGACGGGTTGGTAAATTTGGTACCCTTTTTGCGAGATCAAAGTCCGAAAAGGAGTCACTTCGGAAAATATACTTAAAATAGTCTTCGATCACAATTAGAATGTCCTCTTCCTCCCGGTGCACCACTCCATTATTATCCCAAATACTCAAAATTTCATTCTTTTTCTGTTGACAGAGTTTTGAGGATTATTTTGATAATTGAACATGTTCTTAAACAGTTATCAGCAGCCAAAAAAAAGAGAGTAGTCTCGTCACCTAAGTTTTGTATAATCTTTGCTTCCTTCTGTCTAATCTACTGTATTGCAACCTTTGGTTTTAATTATGAAGTTAAAGAGTTTTACTTTTCCTAGCTTGAAAACCTTAGCTAAAACATGCCTATTTACACCTCATTGCAAACATGAAGTTAATAACAAAAATGTATAATTTAGCAATTCCATTAACCAGCCCAATTAACTAAGAAGTTGAAGTTGAAAAGAAAACAAGACAGAGCAATTTCTCATTGGTATCTATGCCTAGAGCCTAACTATTTGAGTAGTGCAAGTACTGACAGGAATAACCGGAACTTGAAAGTTCAGTTCTCTCAGTAATTTAGGTAAGTGGCAACGTTGATACCCAACTTATTACTATTTTGGAATATAAGTCCTCAATTTGTTTTTTTGTTGTTATATTCAAGTATCTAACATTTTTTTTTTAGTATTATTAGTCTTTTCGGTATATTCTATTCAAAATTTTGTTAGAATTTATTTAAATGGGAGAAATTTTGTATTATTAATCTCTATTATTTAAATCATTTAGCAATTTGGTCTCTAATTTTTTTTTTTGGCATTCATATATCTAATTAATAATATTGCATCAACCAATCACTTAAGAAAAAAATATATAAAAATCCTCCGATTCTTATCATATTCTTATCAAAATTATAAGGAAAAAAATATAAACATTTTCCGATTCTTATCAAAATTATAGTGGTAATTCCTAAATAAAAAAAATTATAATGAATCCGCTTTGCAAAAAAAAAAAAAAACGTATGAAATTATAAGGAAAAAAATATAAATATTTTCCGATTCTTATCAAAATTATAGTGGTAATTCCTAAATAAAAAAAATTATAATGAATCCGCTTTGCAAAAAAAAACGTATGAAATCTCCAGGTTAACTATATCACTTTTACATGTAAACGATTAGTCATTTCTTTTAGAATAACGTAAAAAATGGAAAATTTGAAAAAAATTCTATGCTTAATTGTATTACATTTTATGTATAAATAATTAGTTATTTCTTTTAGAATAACATAAGAAATGAAAAAAAAAATCTATAAAAATATCCAAGCTTATTTGCTATATTGTTTAACTAAATAATTGGTTAATGTTTTTAGAATAACCATTCATAATTAAATAAAAAATTTGACAAATATAGTAAATTTTCAGTCAAATTTAACTAGTAAAAAATAGTATATATAAAATCTTTTTAGTTTTAAAAATGGTAAATTAATTATTTTTGTCCATAAGAATTACTATAGTTTGAAATAACTAGAGTGTGTTAGTATGATTTTTTCTATAATTTGATTCCTAAACAAATTATTTCTTTTATATCCACATTTGAATTTTAAGTTTATGGAAGATTGCTAGATGCAAATTATAATATTGTTAATGAAAAATATGAACGCATAAAAAAAAGGGACTAAAATATGACCAAGAAACCCATCTAAAATATGACCAAGAAACATCCAATTTCCTCAAAAAAGAAATCAATTACACTAAAATCCAATGGAGCTGTGGTATTTACGTACTGATCACCTTATTACTAGCCAAAGGGAATAATAAAAACTAAAATCTAATTTTACAAGTCCATACTACAAATGTGTCAGGTAATCAAGCTCATATCCGACAATCGTATATAAATTGGACAAATTTAGCACTTGCTAGAAACAATGAGCATATAACAAGCTGAACATAGAAAGCGAAAAGCTTAAACAAAGAGTTAATTTTATGGCATTACTTGTTCCAAGAAAAATAACAAGTAGAGAAACACAATCATAATGAATGTACAGTGTACACATGTGTGTATATATATATATTTATTTATATCCATCCATCTGGAGTTTATCTCTCGTAGATGAGCTATTTGTATCCAAACACAAACAACTTAATGGGCTTGTTTACTAATCTATAACAAAAGGTCTAAAAGCCGAACTAAAGTTTCATCGCAGCAAATGTAACGACCCGAGGCCAAGGTCAATGGTAGAATGAGTATTTCATAAATTAGAAATATCAAAAAAGAATTAAATAAAAAGACTCAATTCATTCAAAATTTTACCCCGGAATCTCTAACCTTTCAAAATTGGCCTCAACAAAATATTTAATTGAAAATAAAATCTCACAGTTATGCGTCACTCATTGAACATAGACCGTAAATAAAATAATTATTTTAATAGTCGTACATCACAGATCATCTTACACTCAAACACAAACATAAGTAATACAAACCGTGTCCAGATTTTATATTCTAATTATAAAGTTTAATGAAATCCAAATTCCTACTGAAATTTAAATATTTCACAAGTCTCGTAGGAATTTACTAAATATAAATAAACTAGTTATTTTGCAAATATCTCGATTTATCTCTTCTGATCCAAATTACACTGAGTGCCACCTGAGGGGAAGAAAGGGGGGTGAGCTAATGCCCAATAGAGAATTAATTACAAGTTCCTATATATATAAAATCTTCTCATGTTGAAGATCTTGCATGGTTAGTATTTCATTCAAAATAGTTCACAAAACTCAAGTAAAAATCATAGTCCAATGGTCAAACATTTCAAACTATTGTAACATCTATCAAAACCTGTACATATCCATTCAAGCCAACATATATCCATGTATGCAATCATGATGTCTGAAGTATCCTAATAGATCACTCGTAAGTCCGAACCATCTAAAGAGGCGCCGTAAGTCCGATCACCCGATGTGGGGCATCGTATGTCCGATCACCCAATGTAGGGCATCGTAAGTCCGATCACCCGATGTAGGGCATTGTAAATGTGTGAATGTATGCAAATGTTTTATAAATAACAGAATAAGGATATGCACTATTTCCACAAAATCTCAAAATAACAATGCAGCATTCTTTAATCAAATCACTTCCAATCCTCAAAACTGAGTTCTCAAACCATTTTGGATTTTTCTAAAAATCTCGGCATTACAACAGCTATTTTCTATCAAAATCCCAAAATCTAATTTCCTATAGAAATCAATCCAAAACAGTATATATGACACGCCAACCAGTGTGATGTGTCTCCTAGGCAGTTTATATCTTAAATCAGGTCAAAAATGGATATAAACACCATTTTTATAAATTATTTCACGAAATTCTATATTTATTGAAAATATGTAAAATTCATAATTCAAATTGATTTTTGAATCAAGTAATCAAATCCTTACCTCTGTCGAGCGTCTAACTAGCGTTACAAGGCTATGGAGAAAGTTTGGAGTTGTTTGGGTGTCGATTGGAAGAGCAGACGTCGTTTTCGAAACTTTGGTTCCTTGGTTTGAAAACTTAATTTTCAAACGGAGCTTTAAATCATGCAACGGACTTCACCACATCAGATTGTCTGTGAGGAGACGAGTTCACGACGACCAGTCTCGTGGCGAACGGTGGCCGGAATCGGCTCCGGCGAGGAAAAGAAGTTACGGCTTTTTCTGCATTTTTCTGGCGATCGGCGGCTCTGACGGGGATGGTTCTAATGGCGGGAGCTTTGTCCGGTAGCTGGGCATTGATGCCGGTCAGTGGCGCAGGGCAACGACGGCCGAAGATGGCTCAATGGAGCTTCGCCGAAAATCGGGTGTTGGGTTTTTCTCCGGGGACCAAATCGAAAAAGAATGGGAAAATATGGGGATTTATGGACAATTTTTGTAACTGTAGTGCTACGTGTCAACTTCTGGTTAATTGGACACTGTTTTCCTTATTTGCACTTGGACCCAGTTTTCTGAAAATCTTCTCAAAAATATCCTTGAATAATTATATTTTGATCCCAATTTTCAAACTTTTCTTACATTTTTACCCAAACGAACCTAGATCCAAATCCGTCCAAATTCATTTCATTTTTTTTGAGTCAAAAGACCAATTTGCCCTTACAATTTTTTTATGGGATTTCACAGCAAATGTATTGTATATATTAAGCTCCATCTGAGATGGTCCTAGACTAAAAAGAGGGCACGAAATGCACCCATATAGGGAATTATATGAGCAAATGTATTGTATATATTAAGCTCCATCTGAGATGGTCCTAGACTAAAAAGAGGGCACGAAATGCACCCATATAGGGAATTATATGAGAACTACACTGGATAATCCTAGATAATGTACTCCATAAAAATTAATTGAAAACTTTCATACTTATTTTCTCTGTTGTTAAATTCCGACTAAGCAAATACTTCTTCTGGGTTCAAAATATAACTCTTTTTCTTTCTTATTTTTGCATAACATCATTAGATTCTTGAATTAATAAATGTTCCACAAGACAGATATCTAGATGTGACCAAAAATTAGCTACTAAAATTTGAGGCATAAAAGCATGAAAAGTAAAGCCACAAACGAAGATTGTTAAATCAGAAATTGTAAGCAGAGAAAACAAAGCTTCATAGAAGAAGGTTCAAAAAAAAAAAAAAAGAAAAAAAAGGAAAAAAAAAACTAGCAAAAATTTGAAAAGAATAAGTTTTTTTTTTTTTTTTGGATCATGAAAAGCATACCAAAAGCATATAATATGACCCACACGATTTATTAATTTATTTTTTGAAAAACCTAAAACAAAAATGCTTCTGTACATATCCATATAATAGTTGTTTTAAGTTAAAATAAAGTAACAGGTTTAAGGTAGAATTATAATTGTTCTATTAAAAGACACTCAAATAATACCAGGTCATGACTCCTAAGATAGGCTTACATTATTTGAATAATCGGCATATTCATATCAAGGACACCAAATATTGAGAAAAAAAAGATTGAGGAAAAAAAAACCATGAATCCCTAAAATCTAATTTTTAAAAATGAAGAAAACTTGTGGTCCTTTCTTTATCTATTCCAGAAACCAAAACCAACACAAAACCCTAATTCCCAAATGGCACTTTAATTTCTTCAAATTTTCCTGATTCTCATAGCAACGGAGAAATTCACATGAGAAATTTACATCAAAGAAATAAAATCCTAATCCTCGATCAGAAATCTATAACCAAATAGAGCACTATAGATAAAAAATAATAATAATCAAAAGATTTGGTGACCCTTGTTTTAGGATAATGTCCAAAAAATATTTATTATTTTTGAATATTTATTAAATATTTTAGAAATTGACATTACAGTATTTGTGATAATATTTCGATTATTAAATAATAATAAATATCAAAAGGTTCTATAATTTATTTATTAGAGAAATATCTTAATAAAGAAAAGTTGGACACTTATCTTAGATTATATTACAAGACTTTGTATATTAATAGTGTGTCTTAAGCTATATTGGTACGACTATATGCAAAAGTCTTGGTGTATAAAAATATTGAATATGGACCATGTGGAATATATTAGTATAATAAGTACTGTTGATAAAGACATATTCTTACAAACTTGATAATTAATACATATTTTTCTTGATCCTGAAATAAGTGATGAACCTGTATTCATAACTTATATTATTTGAGATGTTAAAAGGTATAGATCAAGAAATTGACGATCTAGATTCTGACATTTTGGTAATATATTATTATGGGCATTGGGATAATATACTTATAGATATGAAATCCACAACTCTATTATATAAAGAAGTTAATATTGTTTTGATGAGCTATATAAGCTAAGATGATTTAAACCTTAGCTAAATAATTAATAAAATTTGTTATTTTATTAATTAAAGACTTTCTGTAAGTTTAGTCATCTAGTAGATATAGACTTGTATCAAGGAATTGAAAGATATAATTGGAGTGACAAAACGATAATTTTACCTAACTCTAATTATCGGTATTCATATGGGGATACACATGCAAATATTAATTAATCTAATGGACATAATTCTAATTATAAAGTATCTTGTGATATTTATTTAATTCAAGGGTACAGTTTGGACTTTTAGTGGAATAAATCTATAACTAGAAGTACAAGACTACTTATATTAAGAGTTAATTAGAGCTAGGTCTTTATTTATTGAAACTTGAATTAAATAGATCCATCCGAATCCCTAACTAACACATATATCTTGGGTCGCATGAGATCAATATAATTGGGATTAATAGTTTTCTAGGTAGTAAAAGACCAAAAAGGAATAAGGTTGAATTAGTAGTGGGCCAGCCTTTAGAATCCACTATTGTGTCCTATAGGGCACTGAAATTTGGCCAACCTATGTGCCTTAGGGCTGGCCGATTTCCCTTTATAGAGGAGCCTATAAAGGCTCTTCCCCCCTCCTTTCTGTGTACACTTCAGTTTTGGCTCAAACATTTGTTTGGCAATTGCTATAAAAGACCAAGTGAAAGTGAGAAAGAGAAATTCTTAGATCTACCATTAGATCTCATTGGAGTTTTTGGATTCTTATTAAGAGGTTGATTAAGATCGATATACCTATATACTTTTACAGTTTCAAGTCTGATGCTTAGGAAAAAAGACTCATTTATTGATATACGATTCCTTGTATGTATTTAGACTATAACAAAAATCCTAAATAGTTTTTATGAAAAGCTGAATTCGGAAAATTTTTGTTTTCTAAGCTTTTACTCATCTTTAATTTTGTTGCGTTTTTTGTAAAATTTAACCAACACTTTGAACTAAATAGATTTGAATCAGTTAAGTGGCATACATAAGGAATGAAGATAATCGGAGATGTGAGAAGTGAACCATCGATGGAAAGCACAGCACTGTGTCATAGCCCTAAACTTAAACTAGACAATCATGTAACACTTAACACAGTCCGTTGTATTAAGTTAGCTAATTCATATAACCAACAATCAAGAAAGGGACTTAGAGTGTGCTTTGAGACAAAGAAATAAAGTATGAGAGTTTGAATGAATGAAAGCTTTGTATTACTCTTATGAATACCTATAATTCTCTCAAATCAGACTTGTGTACAAATGAACCCAAGAGGTCCTTTATATAGGCAAAGCTTAAACTAACCAATGGTTATGATCGTGCCAAGTGGTATAATCTTACAAAGGGTCTAGAATCTTTCCAAATAAAATAATAATATCTACAAAGATATTTAGAAAGAGAAATTTTTGTCTCATCTAAGTTATTATAGGAGCTTTTAGGGTCATCATAAACCATCTCACACCAACTAGCCTTGTGTAGAGTTTTCTAAGACTTAGTAGCACTAACTAGAATCTTCTAGTATGACTAAGACCTCTGTTGATCATTCTAGAAGTGTCCACCATATTTTAAAATCTTCCACCATCCTCTTGGGTAAGTAGTATATAGATAAAGGATCTTAGGGTCATAGAACAGAAACACTTGGATTCTTAGGAGCCAGATGAGCGAGGCATAACACCCTTTCCTACTCAAGTTCATGATGTCCCCGTCGTGCCGTCTATCTTGAACCATTCGATATGGTCCTTGAAATATCACAAGGCATCTTCATGCTCCCAGCTAACCTTGGCCTCAGGAAAATTCTTCTATTTTACTAAGTATTCTTAGTAATTAGGCACACTACATCAGTGAATCAAGCGATCAACTAGGATAACATCTACCTCTTTATCAAAGGAAATTACTACCACAGTAGGAGACCTTTTAAACTCACCCTTTGAAAGATCTTCCTCATCTCTATGATATGGTTTTAGCATGCTTACATGAAAAAAAGGAAAGATCTTCAACTTGGCAAAGAGTTGGAGATTGTAGGAGACTTTGCTCACATAGTACTTGAGTATCGAAAATGGGCCTTCATACTTGTGCACCAACCTTTTATGTACCTTCCTCAAGGTCTTAAATTGCTGGGGCAATAGCTTGACAAGAATTAAGTCTTCCTCTTGATATTTAACACGTCTCCTCTTTTTGTCTACCCATTTGCTCATTATCTTAGAAATTTTGTTTTAAGTAGTCTTTAGCCAACTCTGTTTCATGCCTTAGCAAACTTGAATGTCGTTAGACTTTTCCCACTATAGCTCATCGCTAAGGTATATGGAGTCACAGGTTGTTAGTCCATGACTATCTCAAAGGAGCTTTTATCCGTAGACTCATTCCTCTAGAGGTTAATAGATAATTGGGCTATATAGTATAATTTTGCTCAATTCCTTTGGTTGGCACTCATAAAGTGCCTCAAATATAGCTCCAACAAGGTATTCACTCTCACCATCTAGACATCATTTTGAGGATGGAAACTAGTAGAAAAGTTCAAGTCTGAACCCATTAACTTGAATAATTTTGTCCAAAATCTTCTAATGAATTGAGAGTCATGATTACTCACTATATTTGATGGAATACCCCAAAGCTTCACAACGTGCTTCATAAAGAGCTGCGCAGTCTCATAGGTGGGGCAATCAGATGAAGCAGGCATGAAGGTAACATACTTGCTGAAGCAATCAACTACTACTATAATGCTGTCAAAGCTCTCAGACTTAAGCAGCTGGTAATGAAATCTATGGAGACACTCTTCCACAGCCTCTCAGGAATGGGAAGAGATTCCAACAATCTTTCGGCAATTGTTCTTCCACCTTGTCTTATTGACATACAAGACAAGTTCTTACATAGGCCTTTACATCATCTCTCAACTAAGTCCAATAGTAGATAGTTTTGATAAGAGTACGAGTGTATTTTTGATATAGGTAGGCTATATAAGATGTATTGTATCAAAATACATTGTATTGTAGTGCATTGTACTTATATTAGCTAGTATAACATGTAATGAATAGAGAGAAAATAATACGACGATAAGAGAAAATAGAAAATTGAAAGAGAAAAAATGATGAGAGCAAAAGTGATAAGAGAACGAAGAAAAAGAAATAGAGATAATAAAATTGAGAATATAAAGATGGAATAACTCAGTCTAACCTAATACAATGCAATCTACTCACTTTTGGTGTATTAGCTATAATACACTATTTATTGTATTATTTCAATATGTCCAATTAAGTTAAACATTATAAGATCATTATCACCAGACATATAGAGAAAATGACATAGATATGACTAACTTGGGGAAAAAATGATTTTTTAATGTATTTTTCTAAAGATGACATTTTTAGGAATGTCAATGACATCCATTTTTTCATGGTCATGAATTTGTTGACTATAGATGAAGATGTTCTTCGCACCCCCCCTAAAAATATCATTTTAAAAAAATGCACAAAAAAAATATTTTGACCCAAATTAATCCTACCATATCATTTTTTCTAGACTTATATAGTTTTGCATTAAAATAACACAGTACGACCTATACCAAACCTAACAAGGAAATAAGAGGTAGGAGTGTACAAAAAAACTCTTTAAACCCAATCAACCCGAATAACCTAATTAACTGATTAAAAAGCAGCTCGAGTTGAATTCGGATTAATAAATAGCAACCCAAAGTTATAATGATCGGATTAGACGATTTTGGCAATCTGTCAATATAATCCAATCTGACCGAATAAAATTTATTCTTATTTTTAAATATATATTATATAAAAATCAAAAAATTAGAGAAAAATAGTAAAAAAAAATATTAAAATTATATTTATAAATACTAAGTCAAGTTAACATGAACACACCGACCAAATTATTAGTGGGATTACAAATTTAAAATTTTAAAATTAAGCGGATTTCATATCCTAAAATGTAACCAGAAATTGATCCGCGCCGATTAGGCGGGTTAATCCTCGCCGACGAGGGGGAAAAAAAACGACTAGATTAGATTAGATGCTAGCCGGACGTATTAGAAGTCAAAATGTTGTACCTTTAACGAAGCTGCATGGCAGAAAAACACATTGAAAATAATTCCAAGAGCACTGGTTTACAGTTGGTTTCACAATCTCTAGTATTACTTTATCTGTGACGGTACACAAATAACAGACACTCTGTCATCCTCTCAAGTTTCCTCCACCGAAAGTCGCATTGCATCCCCTGCTTTATTCAAAAATTCTTCTTTAGGAATAGAATAAAAAGCGAACTGTTTGCAAAGAAGAGAATCAATCTTTTCCTTCAACTTTTCATTTTAGCCTATCGGATCTCTCTCTTCAATCTTAGAAAGAAAAAAGAAAAAAATATATAAAAACAAAAACAAAAAACGACAATATCACATAATGGGATGTTGCAGCTCCAAAACCTCATCTTCCGCCATGAAAGAAGCTTCACTAGAAACCAATTACAACCCTGAAGTACCCAAAAACATCAAACACGAAATCATAGTTCAAATCCCAGTATGCAGAGTCCATCTGGTGGAAGCAGGGGAAGCTTTGGAACTCGCCAATGGCGACTTCAAGCTCACCAGAATCTCAGACGACAACCTCTCTCTCGCCACCATAATAAGAGTCGGAGACGATGTTACTTGGCCTCTGACTAAAGACGAGCCCGTAGTCAAGCTCGACACTCTCAGCTATCTCTTCTCGTTGCCCATGAAAGATGGTGATCCTCCTCTCAGCTACGGCGTGTCGTTTCCTGAGCAGTACGGCGGCGTTTTGAGCTCCCAGCTGGACTCTTTCTTGAAAGAGAACTCGTGCTTTTCCGGCTTGACGACGACGGTGGCGGCAACGGCGAAAAGTAGAGGTGTTGACTGGAAGGAGTTTGCTCCGAGGGTTGAAAATTACAACAATGTTTTGGCTAAAGCAATTGCAGGAGGGACTGGTCAGATTGTTAAAGGGATCTTTAAGTTGAGCAATGCTTATGCCAATCAGGTCTCTTTAGTTATTTTCAGTTTTAGAAGTACTTTTCTTTATAATGAACTTCTTCTTGCATTAAGCTATACTCTATTGACTGGAACCATTGATGGAGTTATTTTCACTTTTATTTGGTAAAGAATGAAGTGTGACATCATGAATCATGAATAATTTTTTTACTTTACTACCTTATATTGGTTTGGGTGGCCAAATTAAAATAATTGAATGGGAAAAAAACAGGTCCAAAAGGGAGGGGAACTGACTCTAACTAGTGGGATTGAGGAGAAAAGTGCCGTCGCAAAGAGAGAGAGAGGCAACCTCAATACTGCTGGTCCTGCTAAGAAGAATGGAGTCAACAAAAGCTTGAATCGGTATCTCAAAATGCTAATTGATATTAAGTTCATCGGAATTTTCATGAACATGAAAAAGTCCCTTCCTCAGACTGATCATCAAATGACTTTATTATGAATTTTTTAGTGTGAGGAAGTTGTCAAAAATGACCGAGAAGTTGAGTAAAACAATGCTTGACGGAATCGGTTTAGCCACCGGAGCGGTGATGGCACCGATGATAAAATCTCAAGCAGGGAAAAAATTCCTCGCCATGGTTCCTGGAGAGGTCCTCTTGGCTTCACTTGATGCTGTTAGTAAGTTCTCTTTCACATACATGTGTTGATACTAAATACGTGAAAATTAAATGAGTTTGCATACTAGAAACATCAATGATATAAACATTCACTAAAATCAACAGACAAGGTCTTAGACGCACTTGAAGTAGCAGAAAAGCAAGCTCTTTCGGCCACATCCACTGCTGCAACTAGAATGGTCAGCAACAGGTTAGTGAAAATATACCATATGGTATGTACATTATTTAATTAAATTACGAGCTATGTATAGTTTAGTAAAAATATAGCATATGCTACAAGTGACTTAAATCTGTCTCATGAAAACTTAGGTATGGAGAAAACGCAGGGGAGGCCACTGCGGATGTCCTTGCAACCGCTGGACATTGTGCTGGTACTGCTTGGAATGTATTCAAGATAAGAAAAGCCCTTAATCCAGCTTCATCTGTCTCCAATGGAGTACTGAAGAATGCTGCAAAAACTACAGCGAAAAATTAGCTTAACACAGTGAATTGTCCAAAAGGGTTCTGTCATTCATAACAATTAATGTTGTTGCAAGACTTTAAACGGGCATGTGGTATTTGATTTGATTGTGACATGTCAGTTGAAACATTGGTCCAAATGAACATGAGAAATTGGATCTTAAACCATGAGAAGCTGCTGCCGGGTGGCTAAGGTTTGTAATGATACATACGTTTCGTGTACCCAAATCTGTCTAGCGGAAAAGCACCTTTTTTAACCGAACGGGCCGTAGTTTCTTCAAAGAGACTGTCGTTCTCAAATAAACGACAGCAAAGTAGTAGTATAACGACATGTCGTTTCTTTACCTATAGTAAAAGCGAAAATGTAGCATTTATTATAGACATCATTAACGCAAAAGACTACATGTCGTTGATAAGTTTAAAAAAGTTGGGTGTCCTCCCTCCCACGTGAAGCTAGTGGGGCCCACGCCAAAATAGATTAAAAAAATAGATATAATATAGAGAATCCTATGATTACAAATACAAGTATCAGATGAAAAAGATTCCTGATCTAATTAGATGTGCGTGCGGTGTCATCTGAAAGCCTAATGTGTATGTCACATATATTCGATGAAAATAACGCAAGTGTGTTCGACTATAAAATCAGAAAAGTGAAAGCATTGTGAGACGGCCGAATTGGAAACCGAGAGAAGAAAAGAGAAAGAAAGAAAGAAAGAAAGCGAGGAAGAAGGAAGAAAAGGGGCGTGAGTTATTTGACTTCATGTGCCCATAATTCAACCGTATTTTTCTGAGAAATTTGTCGACGGCAATTTCGGTGAGACACAAATTTTTGGTTTGATTGTATACCTCTATAAATATCAAGAGAAAAACTAGCATAAACTCTTATTTCATAATGGAAGATTTTCCTTTTCCTTTAATTTTTATTTGTGGTTATTTCCCAATAAAAAAAAAAATCGGGAAATAAAATCTTCTAGACGGTAAATGAGATGTCAGTCGTTGCAATTATTATGTCTAATGGCCATTTTTAAAAACGTCTTGTCGTCTTTCAACGCTGAGCGAAACAAAACTTTAGACAGACAAAGATACGCCGATTTTATGATTGAACTGGAATATAAATACTTTGTTACTTTCTGTCCTAAAAGATTATCAAAATTTTATTTTGGCCCCTAGCGCTGTGTTCCAGACAAACATGGTCCTTGAACTTGAATTAGAATTAGAATTGTCTTGATTTTATTCATAAACCTTTAAATATCATATTTTTGGCCCTTTTTCTTAGTTTGAACTTTTCTGTTAGGTGTATCAAAAATTAAAACATATATATATATATATAGAAGTACCAATAATTTTTTTTTTCGCCTATATATATTATTTAAGCCAATAAAAATGTATTATGCACACTCTTTTATAAAAGAATATATAAAAAAATAACAATAATAATATTTATTTTTTCATACACTAGATCTAATAATTAAATATTTATTAGATTAACGAACTATATGTATATTTATTATAGAACTAATTCATTATTACAAAGTTTCAAAAATTTAAATTATTATTATATTCACTCGCATAAAAGTTAATAGTTCATCGCAATAAAAGAACGCGACATTTGAAGACTCCAATGGACCAAATTTAAATAAAAACATAATTCAGGAATAGTTGGGTTATTTTCAATATTTCACGTACTAATAACAGAAACGACACACTCATTTGTTCAAGAACGACAAGTATTTTTCGTTGTACTAAGAAGTGACGGAAGCACAAGTACGAAACAGTCCGGTCTTTGAACGAACCTAGGATTGTGTAATGTTCCGTACTCTCAACTGAAAACTAGGCCAATTCTGCAGGTAAATAAAAAGTCCAATCCATGGAAGGGGAGACAAAGCTGAGCATATACAGAGCCGCAAGGAGCATAAAGCGCAAGGAGAACACCATCTACAACGCCCTCAGGTCTATCTACGAAGACTCCATTTTCGTGGGCGAGATCTCCCAACTATGGCCGGAGCTCCCTCTCCTCGCCAACCTCCGATGTGGGCTCTGGTACTTCTCCAAGTTCCACTCGACCTGTTACTTCAAATCCACCGATGGCCACGCCAATAACTGGTCCTTCAACACCTCTCGCCTCAATCTCCATGTCGCTCACCTTGCTGGTTAGTACACACCTCTTCATCTGTTATTGAAAGCTGAAAACGAGGTTATTTGGTGGTTGGTAGGATTAAAATGGGTATTATTAGTAGAGGTCTTTGGCATTCTAAAAAGGGTTATTCGTAATTTTTTTTAAAATGCTACGTTTTTGTTTTTGTTTTTGTTTTGTTTTTTCATTGAATATTATATTTGAATTGGTAGGGGAGAAAGGAGGGTGTATCATAGTGGATTCAACCCGAAAGGGGAAGAGGTTTCCGGATAGCATGTCGAAAACTATTCCCATTTGGACTTGTGTCCTGAATCGGGCTATTCGCAATCATCTGAGCAAAGTGAATGATGTTTCTGTGTTGGAGGGGGTGAGTAACATTGGTATTGACTGATGTAGTTTTATGGTTCTTGAATTGCACTTTAGTAAACATGTTTCTTACTCGAAGAGTATGCTTTTTCTTTTGGTAATTAATGAAGTCTATGTGTAAGCGTGTTTTTCTCTTTTTTCGCTTCATCTTTTGTGTTGTGATTTGTAAGCTTGGACATTGTAACTAGGGCTGAGCTTACTCGGTTGTATAGTTTGGGGCTTTTTGCTTTATGTTCTTATAAATCACAATTTCTTTCTTTGTCTTCCTTGTTCTGCTTTTAAACAGAATTCTTGTAGTTCCAACGGACATACTCAGGATGCGAAACAGGACTCTATTGGTTGGGATTGTTCCCTGCACCTTCCCCTGTGGATTTCCAAAACTGAGAGAGCTTCAATTGAGGATCGGTTAGAGGAATGGACCAAACAATTGGATGCAAGTGGAGCTGATATAGCCACGCTTGCAGCATGCTTGAAAAAGCCCTTACGCCCTCTATGGATATCCCAGAAAACTGTCATCTGGTTGAATGAAGTACCTGATCACGATTCGTGGGATTTCACGCCCATCATTCTTGTTTCTGCTTCTTTCTCAACAGGCTTTGCTCAAATTAGGACTACCTCAGAATATAGCTGGAATTATATATCTGGTGCTGGAGATGATGAAGAAAGCTGGGCAAGGAGTTTAACACCTAACTTGTTCTGGAATCATGCCTATGATCTCATAAACGCAGGACCTGATTTATGTAATCAAAAGGTTGCTGATATTGTTGAAAAGGACCGAGTATATCGTGCTCAAAGAGGACAGAATGCTCCGCAAGTCATTGTCAAGCCCACAAAGTTGGCAGACAGCTCAGCTCATCCCTCACATAAAGAATCTCCATTTTCTTTGGATATCACAAACACGAAAGATGATTTGAAATCTTATGATCAGGATCGTGCAATGTATTGGCTAGGAGCATCTAATCTTGCCGTAGGCACATCCCAAGCTGGTATGCTGAATAAGAGACCTCCTTACAATTCTCTCTGTAACATAAAATGCAGCATGCTTATTTCATTAATGTTTTGGCTAACCTTTTGTGCTTAAGAAGACAGTAAAAGAAAGAAAATTGGAGTACTGACAAGTTTTATGCCCATTTTCGCTCTTTTCTTGTGGCAGTTGTGTGTGCACATACAAGCACGTGTTTCTCATTGAACACTTTGTTTGTTTTGGGAAGTTATATATTATGCAAAGTTATAAGTTATAGAGAAGAAGAGATCTTACATGACTCATGCATAAAATATGTACTAACAATTTAGAATGAAATACTGTGCATTGAGCTCAAAACTTCTACAAATTTTCAGAACACCTGGGTTTTTGTTTCTTCCCCTTTGACTTTATGCAAATTCGGTACTACAAGTAGACCAAACCCCGTCATATATACAACAACTGCCTCAACTTACAAGTCTTGTTAGTTGTTACTAAAGTAATTTTAATATATCTACTTTAGCCATTTTTTTTTCCTCTCTCTGCTTATGAGTTGCTGCAAATGGCAGGTGCCTCAAGTTTGAATTTTGGCGCAAAACAGCTATGGCAGCTATCTGTTTCTCTTCCTCTCGATGATTTATTTGCTCTCTCTTTCATATGGCTAACCCTCTCTCTTTAATCTATTCGTGCAGGTGGGAATCTGTCAAATGTTGATTGCATATTAAATTGTGATGAAAAATCCATTTCTGTCTCTCTTCTAGATCCTGAAGCATATTTGCATCTTCCTACGCTGGTAATTATGATAGAAATTAATGGAGTTTGTAATGTTTTTTTATATTGATTTTTGTCTTTATTTTACTTACTTTCGCCTTTTCTTCTCAGACATCAAAAGTTGATCGCTTTTCCTTATTAAAGAATCTCCCTTCCGCTGTGAAGTTTGCAAAGTTGAATCTAAGCAAAGGAAAGAAACTTCTAATTTATTGTCATAATGGTAAGGCCCCTAAAGCTTACTTCTTTCTTTCCTTAGTTGACCTTCGATTATAGCATTCTATTTTATTTTTTTCTATTGAGAAGTGTAAGTTCTTTTCAGATTCAAGATCAATATTATCATTTTCACCAATTATATTATCTATTTAATCATGTTCTATTCAGATGTCATATTCCCGTAGTAACCACCTTCTATAATTGAACTATGGACGTGGATTAGAAAAGTAGTGTGTTATGCTCATTCACTCAATTGACCTCTGCTAATGTATTTCGTTGTCGTCTATGTCCAGGGGAGGATATCAGTGTATGCGTCTGTTTGGCGATCTTGATATCATTATTTGATGATGGAGGTACATTAACTCAATAACTTGTTGCTAGGTTCTTCTTTGATTCCACAAGGACCACAACACACACCCCCAGCCCCCCACTCCCACCCCAAATGAAAGGTCTAACATTTGTTCTTTTAGGAAATACTGTATTATTTTGTTCCATATAAAGAAATGGGAGGTCTAGTTCATAGTTAAAATCACTCTTTCTTCTGTGTCTTAATTTGTCAGATGGGATTATCTCAATCTTTCTATGTTACATACCGAAAAATTCTCCCTTACCATTGTTGAATGTCTGTTTGTATAAATTGGGCCATTAGTTTCCCCTTCCTCTTATAAACTTTCTATTGCATATAAAGTAATCTTTTATCTTTGCTCAAGATAGCTTGTTACCAAAGCATGATCCTCTCTTTGTGGTCTAGGAATATTCTCTTTCCACATTTTATAGACTGGAACCTGTATGTCCCATTATATTGCATGAGTATATTCTGAACTTTTTTGACTGATCCATTAGGAACCTTTGATGGTGGAAAGTTCTACAGCCAGAGTTGCATTACTAAATGGGAAATGAGGAAAAGATTAGTACTCATCTGTAAATTTGCGGTAAATGCCCGGCCATCTAGAGGAAATCTCAAGCAGGTTTTCAGTTTTCTTAGTGGTGGAAGAGTCGATTCAAATGTCAAACGGTACCCTTCAAAATCTGGAGGTAGTACAAGTGATGAAGATTTAAGATAATCTTTTTAGGAGCTTGCTGTATTAGTTGGTTGCTCCACTAAAAAAAGAGAGCTTTCCATTTTAAGCTTTATTTCTTATTGCAGCCTTTTTCAGCTTAAATTAATAAGAAGAGAAATATAACAAGCCCGCCTATTTTATGAGTGGGCTATTTTTATATACTAGTTAGGTTATTTCAAGTAGCCCTGTAAGGAAGAGTGGGAGTTGGATAAAGAAGAATCCGGGAATTTTGGAATTTAATGTCCAGCTGTTACCAAATGTTTTGTGGTAGGTTTATTACTTCATTACTTTTATTTATATGAATTTTTTTAAAAGTGAGCATTTTTCGTTGAATTGGACATATACTTTTCAAGTAGAGCTGCTTCTTTTTCTTTTTCATTTTATTTTATTTGTTCTTCTGTATATTTATAAATTATAAGTATGTGTTTTTCTTTTGGCGGTAAAATGTTAGGATTGTATTGTGGCATTAGGCTTATAGTTGTTGAAGATGGAAACGATGAGCATAAATCACTATATATTGTCTGTTACTTACATTGAAAATGTTTTGTGAAGTGAAACAGCCTTCTTTATATTGAAAGGAAGTGTCATTTTAAAATAGTACTTTGTGATGTGACACAGCCTTCATTATGTTAAAGTTCGTTGTTTCACTAACCACTGTCACTTTTGTGTTTGTTCCATTTCAATCTTATAAGCACCATGGATGTACTTGTCACTTGTTACTTTCCTTCGCTGCCGACGACCCTGCCTAATATTTACATAAGCGATACACATGTATATATATATATATATATATATGGACACCATA
>JXTB01000336.1:284661-310818 GCA_002914805.1 Parasponia andersonii | reverse complement strand
AATTCAAATTATTACTTGAAAAACCTAGTATATCATTAATTATGAGTTTATGACTCATCATCATCGTTCATGTACAAGTTATTGAAATTTTTGACCAATTCTTCATTACAAATATGAATTGTGTCTTAATTTCGATTTGCCATTTTTTCTCAATCTTTAACAAATGCTAGCACCTCAACCATTTCAGGAGTCAATGAAGTCCTTCACACATCTACTATCATCTTATTCGTATTCAAAGCAGATTCTGAAGAAATCGTGGACACTGAAATTGTTAAAACGTCACGGGCTAATTATGAAAGCACAAGGAATCTTGGTTACCACTTTTGCTACTAATCCAAAACTTTGAAATTCTCATCATCGGGGACAATGTTAAAGTCTAGCTCTATATACTGGTTAAGCTCAGAAGATTATTGTAGATTCATTGGTGGTAGTGGTTGACTTGAACTTGATAATGTTGATGATAAGCCATGACCATGCCCTTGAGAACGAGAACCTATCATGCTCTAAAAAGGCTTATTACTTTGATTGTTCTTCAGTTTGTTGTGGAGTGTGTTGTTGTTAACTACTGCCAAACTTGGCCTCATATATATTATACAGTCCAAAAAATTTATCACAAGTATTTGTATATTCAGAATTATAATTTATCTCAAACCATGTAGAAATGTAGCTCATTAAATTAGAAAGACCATTTAATTTATCCCTATGATCTAAAATAAAAGCAAATAAATATAATAAAGAAATTAGAAACCAACATTTCAAAAATACTTCTTGCATACATGTTGTAATTAGTTCAAATATAGGATCACATCTTTCCTTACAAAATATTTCAGCGATAAAAAAGATATGATGTAAAATAATTAGAGAAGTAAGATAATAAAAACCAGATAATACAATAGTAGCTTCATAAAAAAAGTCTAAAAAGTGTACAAATTTTTCACAAATAAATCAATCTTCATCTTTCAATACTAATGAGCCTATTTTTGACTTGTAAAATATAATAATTGGAATTTTATATGGTAATGCATTTTTCAATCTTAAATAAGTAGAATTCCACCTTATAGGCATGTTAATTTGGAATTTTCTTAGTTTTAATCTTTGAGCTATGCAATATCTTTTAAATTCGGCAATGCGTGGATTAGAAGCATGAATATAAGCAATAATATATCAAATATTTTCANTACTTAAGCACCGTTCTCCTAATTTGTTTTCTGGATCTCTTACACCCTTCCTCAATATCATCCTTTTCTACATAAACCCATGATAAAGCTTTGTTCAGCACTTATAGCTTCGGATGAAAACCAAGATTTCCACTACTATAACCTTTGTTTTATTAAAGCAAAACTCATCAAAAGGTATCTTTCTCTACCTTATAAGTATATATTTTTTTAATACTCTCCACTATGGCTTGTTCATAACTAGTCCTTCGTTTCAATTATATGAGTATTTACTCAAGTATATTCTCAAATTACTTGAATCAAGTTACATGTGTGTGTGTGTCGAGAAGTTCTTGTAAAATAAATATCACTTTGATTCTTACTCTTTGAAATGATTCAAGTGCTTGTGATTTTAAATTTAATTATGTTGGCGGCAATGGATGACTTACTTTTTGGTGTGTGATTAAAGTCATAAAAATTTAGCGATAAGGTTAGGACAAAGAACAATTTAGACGTTGGGAATTGTTATATTATGTTTGCTTTTATACGTATATATAAAGCTATGCATGCAAAAGTATTAGTTGAAATTCTTTTCAATTTTTGTGTATATGTTCATGCATCAAAAATGTTTATGTTAATGCCTGATAGACAGCTTTGTAAAAGTTATATAACTTAAAACTCAGACTAATTACTAGTAAACTTATTTAATTTTTTTTATCATACATAACGATGTGTTTAAAAAATAATAATAATAATAATAAATAAATAAAATATTAGGGGCACATCAATTGCACCTAAAGCGAAGTGCATTTCATAGAGAAAGTGTGTAAAGGCCTAGAATCGAGGTAAGTAACGTCACACCTGCAATGTAAGAAATTCTTTGTCTTTTGTAAATTTGTGGAATTTGTGGATATAGAATCTGTAGATATATGTACATACGTATTTGCCATTCAGTTTTGCATCGAACATGAACACGTGGTGTATTTATATTACCTGATGAGTATTGGTGAATAGGATGTGACGGGCCAGTACCCAAATATGTGATATGGTTCCTTCGGGAACACTCTGGTCCTTTCGGGAACACTCTGATAGCGGTATGGGGTGGACCTCTGCTGTACACAGAGGGGACTTTTGGGGCTCGAGACCTCCATATAGCTCATGATATGTTATACGTTCTTTGAGTGGCTCAGTATGCAATTCACGGTCTTGTCAGGCAATGCAATATACACAGGGATCCCAATCATATAGTTATCAATTCTCTGTCATGTGCACTCTGCATCTGCATACGCTACTTACTGAGTTTTATACTCATTAATATTCTTACATTGCAGAAGGTACGGATGATATGTGAGTTAGAGGAGGAGCGCTGACTTTCTGACCGCGGCTTGTGTATATGAGCATTTTGACGCTGTGGTTTTCTGATAGACCATTTTGTACCTATTTTGTGTGTGTACTTGATGTAACTTTCATGAGAGGCCCACTTACCGAGGGTGTATATATGTATACATTAGAGTATGTATAATTATGAGTGGAAATTTCATTTTTCCTTCTAAAAAGTTTTAATTTTCTCCGATTTTATCAGTTCTAAGTCGAGTAGTGTCTCCTGATTTCACT
Source organism: Parasponia andersonii (assembly GCA_002914805.1). Classification (NCBI taxonomy): domain Eukaryota; kingdom Viridiplantae; phylum Streptophyta; class Magnoliopsida; order Rosales; family Cannabaceae; genus Trema; species Trema andersonii. Next base: position 308,050 of record JXTB01000336.1, on the reverse strand, counting down.
AAATAACTATACAAATATCCTTACGTACGTGTGTGGAATCGGGGGGTGTTACAAATATGTATAACGTTGATACAGTAAGAATCCTTTGGTGTATGAACTTACCGAATTGGTAAGTAATTTTATGCCTTTGTGTTTGCAGTAGTATTATCTAAAGTGATAGAGATAATGCAGTTCACTATGTCACAATCTTCAACAATATTTAAAATTCTATCTCTAATAATTTTAGCAGTATGTTTATTATCAACGACTCGAAAACTAATTATTATTTTTTGTATTATCCATTTTGAATCTAAATAATGTGCAACTATACTTAAATAATCTTCTTTGGAATTAGTACCCCAAATATCAGATATCAATGTAATATAAAAATTTAATGAAGTTAATTCAGATATTAATTCTTTACGAACATTTTCATAAACTTTAATCAAATCACTCCTAGTGGTATTTTTAGAAACTTTTTTAAAGTTTGGATAATAAGATCTTCTGATATGATCTTCATAGAGACTCCCTAGCTACTAAAGGATCATAGTTCTAAGAATTTACCGAACCATCTTTGTTGAATTGAAGTGTTGATTGAGTGGGCTCCTTATCTCTTTGGTGTTTTTTGACATATGCATCACTATATCTATTCAAATAAGCGGTTCTGCTAGATGGTTTAGTAATTAAAAATTTCATACAATATTTACATTTTGCCATTTTTGTCTTCTTATAACTGGTCTCATCGTTGAATTCCGGATCGAAATGGTCCTATATATTGGAAGTTGTCCTTGCATATTTGGAGGTCGTACTTGCATTCGGCGAATAATTATCTTGAAATTGTGGACAACTTCTATTAGCATTTGGATTAATTTGCATTTCGGGGACTTTGTCACCCTCTTTGGCTATGTGAATTTGGTTGTCATCCATTTCCAAATCAATAGGGATATTTTTTGACATATCCATATCCTATATTAAAATTATGCACAACTACAAATAAATAGAAATTAAAAATATAATATTCTAATAAACTTTCTACCAACTTAATTGTAAACTACTACAAATTATAAATTAATTGAAATTACAAATATAATATTTGAATGAACTTTCTACTAATTTAATTGTAAACTACTATAAATTACAAATAAATTGAAATTAAAAATATAATATTCTAATAAACTTTCTACTAACTTAATTGTAAACAACTATAAATTACAAGTTAATTGAAATTAAAAATATTCTAATAAACTTTCTACTAACTTAATTGTAAACTACTACAAATTATAAATAAATTGAAATCAAAAATATAATATTCTAATAAACTTTCTAATTTCTACTAACTTAAATGTAAACTACTATAAATTACAAATAAATTGAAATTAAAAATACAATATTCTAATAAACTTTCTATTTTCTATTAACTTAATTATAAACAGCTGTAAATTACAAATTAATTGAAAAAATATATAATAAACTTTCTACTACTAACTTAATTGTAAACTACTACAAATTATAAATTAATTGAAATTAAAAATATAATATTCTAATAAACTTTCTACAAATTACAAACTAATGAACTACTATCTTAATTGTAAACAATTACAACTGAATTGAAATTAAAAATAAAGTATTGTAGAACTACTAAGTTACAAACTAGTAACTACAAACTACTAACTATTATACTAGTAATAATAGTAAATAACTAAATATACTACAAATTAAAAAAATTAAAAAGATAAGTGTGATAAATAAATTAAATCATACCTTGAATTATGCTTTATGAGTTGTGGAGGGTTTAGAAACTATAAAATATAATTATTAATAATTAGTAAATAGTAATTAAATAATAGAGAAAAATATATAATTGAGAACATGATTAGAGATTTAGAGAGAAAAAATGAGAGAATAAGAGAGATTTTAAAAATTATAAGTGTGAAAAAAGAGTGGAGAGTGTAGGGTATTTATAGTGAAAGAAAATATTTTTTTAAAATAGTTTAAATTTTAAAATAAAAAAAAATTAAGACCCAACAATAACATAAGTTACCGTTGGAAATTAATGGACAAAGCGTCCAGACCAAAACAATTAAAAAAAAATATTAAGGGCCTAGAAAAGAAAAGAAAAAATGGGGAGAAGGAGGCGGCCCGGCCTAGCTTAGTGGGCACCAAATCCCAGGCCCAGCCTAGCCCTACCCCTAGGGCCGAGCTTAGCCCAGAACCTAAAACTAGTGGGCCAGCCCGCAGGCCACTTTACTAGATTACGAGCTAGACCGTTGGATTCGACCCGAATTGCTAGGTCTAGTAATAGCTAAAGTAGTTTGAAGTTTGTTAGAGAAATATGGTATTCAAGTAATTTTACATACTATGGCAATGAGGGTTAGTTTTGAAAACTTTAATGAGTAAGTCACATTTTTCATCATAAGAATTTCGTAGACCCCTAGGTGTAAAATTTGGATAATTTTTCATATTTATGATCTTATCCATAAGAAATAATAATTTAAAATAATTATTCAATTTTATCAAAATTGCATATATTTTCAAATATAGTTGAAATTTGGAAGTAATGTCACACTATGTGCTGTAAGTTTTAGGTATAAATAAAATATCCTTTAGCATTATTTATGAAATTAACCTAAGTTAAAATCAACTATTCTTCATAATTTTTGCTTTTTTTTTTTAAAGGAAAACAACTTCATTAATAATCAAATAAGTGTTACAATAGCAAATCGAGTTTTATATAACCTTTTATAATGAAAATCAAAAAATCGATTCATATACTTAAAGATAGAAAAATCTTCAGAGATCTTGGAGAACATATAGTCTCCGACAATGATCTTGAAGAAAAACACCACGAATGATAAAATGGAGCTCTTCAATAGCTCGTTTTAATTGATCCTAATCCGAATTGACACTTCTAATTAATTCACTAAAGGAGATTCTATTAACTCCGATTCACCATAGTAACTATCTCTTCAGATCTAAATAAAAAATAATACAAATTTAGAGGACCACCATAATACTAATAAAGAAAAAACTAAAAACAACTCAAACAAGTATAGATTTAGATCTGAGTATACTAAAACTACTATAAATCTAGATCTGCATTCCCAAATGAAAGAATTATTAGAAAATAAAACCAAAAATATTAAAAGAAACCTAGATTTTAAGATGGTAAATTGGGAATTTTATCAAATTATAGATTAAATAATAGAGGGATTAATTTACAAAATTTTTCAAAAGGACTTTTTTGCAATTATTTTGAGGGACCAAAGTGAGAGGAATTTGAAAAATATGGGCTACAGTATAATTTTTAAAAATTACATAGTCCCCATTTAGCTCAGGCCAACGTGGCCAACGTGGCCGATCATTCCCTCTCTCCATCTTTCTCTCTCCTACTCACAATCTCTCTCTCTCTCTCTCTCTCTCTCTCTCTCTCTCTCTCTCTCTCTCTCTCTCTCTCTCTTTCTCTCTCTCGTTTTCAGCTGAAGAAGAACTGAAAGGGCCATTGAAGCTTGCCTACTACTGTCTGGCCACCTTGACCCCTGACACTACCTCGTTGCATTGCCAGGAAGCCCTCCCCAACCCCGAGCCACCTGCAAGCTGCAATCACTGGAAAATACCATTTTTGGCCGCAGAAGACTTCAAATTTCTGGGGTCGTTTCAGGCTATTTTCAGGTCACATTCTTGGGATCGTTGAGTTCGTATCACGGAAAGAAATCTCTAGGTATCTATCTCATGAGTCTATTTTGTTTGGTATAAAAGTTGGCATTTTTGAGTAGTTTGAGGTCGGATTTGATTTTTTGATCAGATCGTTTGATTGTGTTTTGATGTCATTTTTGGAATGTACTCGTAAAATGGAGAAGTTTGATATATATATATATATATTAACTATGTTTGATGACCGGTACAAAAAATGATATCAAATGGCTAAGATTTGTCTCATTTTATGTGCCACAAGTTCGGTTTCAACCTGGACCTGAATTAGACGGATTATATATCTAACCTACTTATTTTGGGTGCTAGAAATTCAATAGAAATGTCTGTTTGTTGATTTGAAGCTCTGTTGAAAAGTGGTTTCTTCTAAGAAAGCGATTGAGGGTTTAGAATTGGTTCCTAAACCTCTAAATGATTATCCAACAATACCTTGAGGTTCTAATAATATGGTATTATTATTCTAGTAAGGTAATGATTCAATTACTTCTATTTTATATCGTTTTTTAATAAAACTTACTTTATGCGATACATAATGACAAATATGATTTTAGAACTATTTTGGATATTTGTGATGGAATTGGATTGTATAATATATATTGTATTACTCTGAGACTTTTCTGAGTGCATGTTATTTTTGAATATGTTAAAATAGGGCTATACTGCCCATTTTTTTTTTATAAAACTTAATATACTTATTTTATTAAAAAGCCAGAGTACGACTGTTTTAACACTTCAGTCCCAGATTGCATATGTCATAAGATCATACATGAGTACTATGTTAGTATCGTGAGTTTACAGTATGGCACTGCGTGCCTCATTATCGATATAGACTCCATAAACACGTGCAGGGTTTGTTTTCTTTGATTATTTCCCCATTTAGCGGATGTAGGCAATACGAATGCCCTTCTAAGTTTGGTAGGTGACATATGGATATCCCCTCTAGATACACTTAGTATTATCATTCTAGGTTTTCATTGATAAGAGGATGTGAGCTCATAGATATGAGTTGATTTGTGTTATATGCTTGTGAATTGAATGTTTTTGACTATAATGTTTTATATATACATATGGATTGCTGATTTTGGACTATTATATTTGTATGTTTTGGATTAAACTAACCATAGAGGAACATTCTATCACTAAAATATTTTCAAATAAGTTAACTGCTTTCCTATTGTGTATTCTATACTCACCTCATACCTTCTTTTCTCAAGTGGTGTTTAGTGCGACTTGGGTGATCAAAAAGATTAAGAGGCTATCTTTGAGTGTAGTTCGTTATCTTGGTAATATATGCTAGAAGCTTGGTGTTGTTATGGTATTTGGATTGTTAAGATTTTGATTTAGTATTAAACCAGGATTACTATTTTCTAATTAGTTTATGAACTTTATGTATGTCATTTTGATATTTGATTTTAGTTGTGGATGATGATGATGTTTGAACTTAAATTTAAATTATATTTTTCAGCTATTATTCGATCTATGTTTAATGGTGTATATAAACCGTGGGAGATATTCATTGGATGAGATTCTAAATATTTTATTTAAATAGAATGTTTTATAAAATTAAAACTTTTAAAATCTTTTTAAAATAAAACAAGAAATTTTCCATCTTAGTAAACTTTTTTTTATCACTGGCTCGAATTTTCGATCGTGACAAGGAAGATTCTCCTTCCTAATAAAAGAGTAACTGACTAAAGAAAGAAGCGAGAAGGGGCTGCGGAGGAGGGATCTCTCTGTTGTTGGGGAGAGGTGAGAAGAGCTGTCAATTTATAATTTTTGTATAATTTTCGTTTTTGTCTCCCTTTAATATTGTGATATAAATTTCAATTTTATTGTTTAGAATAAGAAATTGCGAGAGGTTTGTAATGTCACTTAATGGAGATAAGGGTTCGTCATCTTTGCATTTTGATGGAGGCCGCCTCGAAGATTTATTTAAGCAATCATGTCGGAGTCGGTTTGTATACTATGTGACGCCAAAAACAACAGCTACTTTTCTCTTTTGCATTTTAAACTGATTGTAGTAACTCGTGATAAAAATAAACAAAACAAGTGGCCTTGGATTAAAGAGATTGGGACCAACCTCTTGTCTAAGTCTCATTTTTTAGGTCATATTAATTTCAAATCAATCGTTTGCTTTAATGTCAACTATAGTCAAGAATTGGAAAATATGATTTTGATATTTTACAGTAAATTTCATGTTACACGTAAATACGTAAGGTGCGAAGATACATATATACATTTATAATTTGTGTAACGAAAAATATTGAATAATATTTGTGCTATTTAATGCCACATATTAATAAAACTGGATCTTATACTTTAATTTGCACGTGCATCTCACACATTTTTTTCCCTTTCGTTTAGTACCACAAGGATCCTTCAGCATTACTTTTACATACCATGTTTGAGCATGATCAATATATATGTTTCACCATAAGAATTAAGTTTATGTTACCTAAATACGTAAACGAGCAAAAGCACATATATTTATTAGACAAAAAAATTACATACATATATTTATTGATCTAAACATATATCTCACTTTCAAAGTTTATTATTAAATTAATTACTAGAAGGTGCAAGCCAGTAATTGATTTGACATATGATCCTTGGAAGAGAGTTACCTCTTGTTACACGATGATTCAAAGAAAGAAAAAGAAAATCACAAGTTTGTCTGTGCTTTTCTTGTACTATGTATAAGCTTTTAAAATTGATGAGTCAAGTGGCAACATGTACGCGCTTCATTCAAAGAATATAACCACTTTTATGATTTCCCTTTTAATTAATTAAACAACATTTCAATTAATAAGATAAAAAGTATTTTTCATGCTACGAATTTTCTAATTTTATATACTATATATGTTATAATCATGTTCACTTTGCCAACCATTCAAAAACAAATGAGCTTGTCTCTTTTTAAGCTCGGTAAACTTGTTGCTAATCTGAAAGGCCAGGATCGATAAACAAAGGTTCTATACAGCCATAAATTAAAGACAATAGCAAGTGTGTTGTTGTACCAAATCCATTAATCAGCAGCTGGATTTTTACCAACCTATGGCGTGGAAAATGGAATTAAATAAAATACATTAAAATAAGAGGTAATATAGAAAGTATTAACAATAAGTAAGACAAATTTACTTACTTTAAGCTTGAAGTTTTCAATGGCCTATCAATCAACGAACCAAACTTTTTTTTTTTTTTCGAAAGGGTCAACGAACCAACTTAAAATCCGACTGCAGACATAAATATGCGCTCCCCAATTCTAATTAAATTGTATCCAATATTTTGTTAGTGTACATTAATTCAAGCATTTTTGGGATTTGCTAAAAAGCAGTGAGATATTCATGTATGTTTCAAATGTCCAACTCTAGCCTCTTTGAAAATTGTTTAAATCCTTAAACCGTGAGAATGGGATACCAATATAAAACAAGATATATATATTGTTATATATTATTGCTGTCTCAGATCTCAATAAGGCACATGATTCATATGCTATTATGCTTACATGAGGATTAGGGCAAAACGTCTGACAGAAATATTTTTTTATTCTTACTGAAAGCAAAAGTTAAACATGTTCATGGATTACGAGCTTTGTGGCAGGTTTAATTACTGTTTTGATCCAATATTAAAAAAGATGAGCCATATTTTATTGTGATGTGTGGGTTAATTTACTATTATTCTATGAGAAAGCTTTCAAGTAATAGAGGATTACTTCTTTTCTATCTGAGTGGGCCAAGAAAGTGATACCTCCGCATTGTCTAAGAAATTTAATTTAATGTATTAAGGCCACTAATTTAAGACTATCACTATGCACCATTGTTAAGATGGGGGTCCCCTTCCTATATTGCTAGACCTAGGGTTGTTTATCTGATCATGAAAATAGCTTAAGGCTGTCCAATATTCAAAGGTTGCTTTGCGCCCCAAAACACGGGATATGGAGAAAATATAGAGCCTATGGAGCAAATCACCAATAGTAGTTTAGAGTAGTAGTACTTCACAATTGTTTATCAATTTTTATGGCCAAGTAATTTCTTATAATACAGACATATTAGTGATTTAAGTTTTGGAGCTAAGATATTGTCATATTACCTAGTAATCAAAAGTTGGTACAGCGAGTTTGTAAAAAAGAAAAGAGAAAAAAAAAAGTGCCATTAAAGGTTGTGCCAGAAGTACTATTAATTGCATGCATGTTAATATAACATATCTTGACCTAAAGGAACTAATTAATTAAGGAATTGAGTTTAAGAAAAAGTGAAATTTTAGAAAAGGATTGTCATGATCATGACCTTAGGAGACTTTATATAATAAGCATACATGGGAAATATAGAGGAGATTGACAATGATAGAATTAAAGAGTTGATGTGATATCGATGGGAGAGTCCTTTGTTTCTTGTTTTAATCACAAATTTAGTCTAAATTCTAAAAATCGTATTATAGATAAGTCATAATGAAAAACACTCAACTAACCTACAATTTCCTATACATTGACGATGATGGAGGGATAGACGATGCAAAATAAATATATACAGAGATAATATGCACTAAACCCGCAAAAAATACATAGAACCCTACACAAGAGAACTTTCAAATCGATTTATACAAAGATAAATGTTCTGTCAAAATTAACAATCATTGACACTGTATAATATTTCAAATCTCGATGTCAAATGATTAGAATTTAAAAGAAGGTACAAAAAATCACATGTATAACTAATTAAATACATATAAAAGTATGAGCACATATATAGAAATAATCGGTGAGACAAAAATATACGTAGATTTAAATTTATGCTAACAATATCATAACCTTCGCATATAATATACAGAAGAATTATTTTTAAAAAAATCGCATTGAACTATAGTTCTTCTTCACTCAGCATATTAAATATATCTTCTATGGATGCGAAAATTACAGATGAGGATGGATCAGAGAAATCTCCAGATCAATGAGAAAGAACAAGCGGAAAAAAAATAAGTAATGCAAACCTACAATTTTACTATTTTGATTGCAAATTAAATGAGACAATTTTTCAAGACAAGCTTATCAAATGACATAATTATGAAGGATAAGGTTGGTTGAAAAAGAGATAATGTCGATTCATTAATGGCCCAAAGAAAAAATAATTTTACTCGATTAACTTTTTGCTTGTATAATCACGGCCCCATATGTCACATATATTGCCCAATGTGACTTGATTAAAGTGCAAATACAATTATGTGTCGAAAATTGGCAGGTCACTGATGTGGTGGATGTACGTCAATGGCGATGGTTTATCCTCTAATTAATAGAGACTCTTTTTGGAATATATAGAAAGAGAGGCGGAACTGAATATGTAGTGTGAATTAAGCACATTGATATGGTTCAGTTTTTTGGGCGGGAATGACTTGCACACTATAGTCAATAAAAAGAATTAAGGCAGAGTTTTGGACATGTCTGCAATATTACTTCTAAGATAAATGGGAAATCATTATAGGCAGCTACAGCTTAATTAGGTAGAGCCATGTATATATAAAAGGATAAGTGGATTGTCGATGATCAGAACGACTCTATTCAACAATAATTACTTGTCAAACAGAAATTAAGCTAGGAAATTATACAATAGAGACGATGCTTCTTGCTCCATTCCCAACATATATATGGAACATATAAATTAGGATTTTCTATATGTACTTTTCTTTTCTCTGAAACTATATGTATTTACATATTTTCATATATAAATATATATTAATTATATACATCTACCTACTCCATATACAAACCACGCTTCGAACAATTAAATTAAGGAATATTCCATGAGTAGACATGATATACAAAAAAGAACAGGATAGCGTCATATATACTTAATCAATACTATGTAATAGTGTTAGTAAGTCAAAAATCCACGCGTTGTGCATTGAAAATGAGTAGAATAAGATATAACAGCATGTGAATTTGAGGAAGATAATACTAGAATTTTAGAATAAGGACTGATGCTAAGATAAGAAAAAGAATTACAAGAACGTCAATATACAGATTTCAGTACTACAGTACTGGATGATATGGCTGCACTGCACCTGCTCTGTTAAAGTAGGTCTGCATTCAGTTAGTGGATCTATTTCCATAAAATTATTCGAATATTAATGCCATTACCAGCAGAGGAACTTAATTATTTGCTTGTTGACTCTCATATTGATCAATTGCTTTTTATTTTTTATTTTTTTTTTGGGGGGCAGCATTGGTAATAGTTTTGGGAACATGTGCTGAAAAAAATTTTCCATTACGCTTCATGTACTAGCACTGTCAATAAATCAAAATTTCCTTACCTCCAAACAAATTTCCCTGTGATTGGGTTTCAAGCAAATGAAATCTGCACCATCTAAATGAGCAGAATATTTTATTTCACAAAAAAATAAAAAAATAAAAAAGAAGGTAATGGAAAACATTATTGATAATTAATGGAGCCTGGAATATAACATGAAGATCTCATAAATATCTCCTTGAGATCATTTCGATCGTATCCTCTGGAATAATTAACTTAACTGTCGATAATCAAGGTAGGGGGATATATATATTTATGTATTATCTACATATGAATATATATTTGATGATCTAGTTTAGGTTATGTACGTACAAGTGTCATATATAATTTACATTTATAAATATTCCTGTACGGGCGTTCACATTGCCTTTAATTAAAATATGCTAGTGATTATTGATAAAATTATACATAATACGTATGATTTTCTACATATTATGAACTTAGCTAATCGTTTCTCACATATATATACAAGAAGGAAGAGAAATAGTATTCTTAGTGGCAATCATATATAGGCATAATTAAAGGTTAATTTGGTTTTTTGTCTAACTAGAGTATGTGTGTATTTTTAATATTTCAAGACTCCAAAAAGATGTAGGACAAAAAAGCTGCATTAAAATTCTTCGTAGCATATGTGCAGGTTTGGGAGCTTACAAGCTGGTCATGCCGGCCATCAAAAAAGTTATATGGATTAAAAAAAAAAAAGTAGGGGAAAAAAAAGGAAAAAAAAAATAAAAGCAAAAGATGTAAAGATTGAAAGGAAAGAAAAACATAGGTTACCCTGCTGATTTTATATTTTATACAAATGCAAATGAGTCCAACAAATACAGCTAATTAGGACAGTGGGATAACGAGCAAAAACAAAAAATTAGGACAGTGGGATGGCAGTATTCGATTTTGGCATGCAGCTATGGTCCATTATTCACTTTTGGGAAAAAAATCAGGTACATCGTATATGCTACATTTACCGAAAAAAATGCAAAATATTTCGTTATATATCGTATTAATTCACAATTTAGAAGTCAAGCATCTTAGAGAAAAAGCAAATGAAATCTTAATTTATATAACTGTGTATTTTTCCTCGTGATATACTTTTTTTTTTCTCTGATGGAAAAGATTCTTAATTTTACGTTTTCTTTTCTTATATGTAATAAAATAAGCGATTTCAGCTTTATAAAAGTTTATGTTACTTATTATATAAACCTTTCAAATTAAAACAGCATTCCCTTTCGAAAGAAAATGAAATTAAGAATATCATATTCTCCAATAAATAAGTTATGTTAATCAATTATCGTATATGCAAGTTATTATAATTACTTGGAATTCGTTATACATACATATATATATATATATATTCATTTCTCTAAACAAAGGCTTCATATATTAATACCAATGAGAAATCAAATAAATTAAGCAAAACTTATAGACATATTCTACATAAGAATTGGTTGTTTCCTTCTCTCACTCTCTCTTCCCCTTTGTTTAAATTTTTTACTTTTTTTTTTTCTGAACACTTTCGGTTAATTTTCTAGAATATTAGAAGAGAAATTACGCAACACGAAAATATAAAGCCGAAATTAAAACTATTTTGTGACAGCATACTAGCTAATTAATGCTACAATCACTTGAATGGATTTAACGAAAACGCCTACCAAAAACGACATGTACATGTTTTAAAGTACCCTCGCAGATCACTACAAGTAATTAATGAACTAAAAAAGCAAAGCAATTAAAGGAAGGAAAGAAAAAAAAAAAAAAAAGCTAGAAGAGGGAAAGCGAGACCGCAAAAGAACAAAAACCTGGCCAATTGGACAGTGGTCATAGTCATCTTTGTTGAACAGTAGTCTCTAAATGGGTCATTCACTTATTCTAGCTAAGCTATCTCATGTGGGTTTTGAAAGTAACAACCATTATGACTAGATTTGTATATATCTTTATGGACCCCACATAAAAGCTTATGACATCAATACAATTGCTTCATGGAAATTCACTAGCTGGTCACTTTGCTCCCTCCCTATATAAAATTTTTAAAAATACTATATAATATCTCTCTATCTATGCATATATATATACACACACATGGTATGCAACTCATGGGGTTCTAATAATAAGCAGAAGCAAAAAAATAAAAATAAAGATAACAAAGAAACACAAAAATGGGTTCTCAAAATAAGAATGACAGTAAGTTGGAGAAAGGTAGAGAGACGAGAATGAAAGAAACTAGTACTAACAATAGTAGCTCTAATTTGGTGATAATATTTAGGTATGCAGATTGGGTGGATATTTTACTGATGGTTTTGGGTACAATTGGAGCTATTGGAGATGGGATGTCCACAAACTGTTTGTTGGTCTTCGCCAGCCGTCTGATGAATAGCTTGGGATATGGTCCGACCCAACATAATCGAGGGATGGTTAATTTCATGGACGAGGTTGAAAAGGTTTGTGATAGCTATTTGTATATGTAGTCAACAATTTCGACCCTCCTCTTTTTTTTTTTTCCCTTTAATTTTTCTCACATTTTTCTCATTTTAATTCCTTTTGGGTTTTGTCAAACAGTGCAGTTTAAACTTCGTATACTTGGGATTAGCAGTAATGGTGGTGGCTTTTATGGGTAATTACAAAGCACTTTTTTCTTTATTTTGTTTTTGTTTTGCCTTTCTTTCTAACGACAGAAGATTGTTCAGATATATGTTAATTAATCTCAAAATAAAAACCAGTTTATACTGTTTCCAGTTGGCATCTAACACCACTCCATGTTGGTCGTATATTAAGGAGACATTTACCAGACTCACCAGTGTCGTTAAAAGAAGACGAAATGTTTTTTTTTAATAAATAATTAATTGAATTACTGAAACCCTAGAATGCCCAATAGTTAAAAGCAAATAAATAGTCATTTGAGTGCCCTCTGGTCGATGAACTATAGCTTTAATTAATTTTCTCTGTGATTTCGACTTAAAGAGGCTTTACTGCATTAATTATAGTAGTAATTATACAAGATTATCTAAAGATGGACAAGGTGTTAAGATTAATTAATTAATATTAATTATGGTTGCGCAGAAGGTTTTTGTTGGAGCAAGACAAGCGAAAGACAGGTTCTGAGAATGCGTTACAAGTACTTGGAAGCTGTTCTAAGACAGGAAGTTGGGTTTTTTGACTCACAAGAAGCAACCACCTCAGAAGTCATCAATAGTATCTCCAATGACACTTCTCTCATTCAAGAAGTTCTTAGTGAAAAGGTAGCTAGCTAGACAGTGGAATCATTAATTATTTTTAGTTACCATATACATATCGCAGTTATTGACTTCACAATTTTTTCATGTATATATTAAGTACTAATTGTTTCAATTGGTACATATATAGCAAGATAGATATATAATTAACCAAAGTAGTAGAATCGTTATCATTATCATATATATATACAATAAGTTCTTTGTGAAAAGGTCCACTTACATTCAATATATAATTGATACCTCACAACTATTCACAATTAAAAGGTTCTTTTATAAATAAATTCTCAGGTACCAATCTTTTTGATGCATTCTTCAGTGTTTATATCCGGGCTTGCTTTCTCAACTTTCTTCTCATGGAGACTATCCTTAGTAGCTTTTCCAACGTTACTTCTTTTAATCATACCGGGTATGATTTATGGGAAGTACCTTCTCTACTTGTCTAGAAAGTCTCACAAAGAGTACGGGAAAGCAAATGCGATAGTGGAACAGGCTTTGAGTTCTATTAGAACCGTTTACTCATTCACTGCCGAGAAGAGAATTGTTGAGAGATACTCAACCATATTGGACAAAACGACATCGTTAGGAATTAAACAAGGGATTGCAAAAGGCTTGGCTGTAGGGAGCACAGGGTTGTCGTTTATGATATGGGCGTTTCTTGCTTGGTATGGGAGTCGTTTGGTCATGTATAAAGGTGAAAGTGGTGGAAGGATCTATGCAGCTGGCATCTCATTCGTATTGAGTGGACTGTATGTATACCTTTCTACCATCATATATACAATTTATATCGATGTTTATATGCCTGTACATAAATTATAAATACGATAGGGAAGTACATGTTAATGATTATTGATCACTTCTGATTATTGGTTTTAGTTGTCATCTATGTGCATGCTATGAATTTGTTAGCTCATAAAATCAGAGATCAATTATTTCTATAAACCTCACAATATATGTTATATATATAGCATATTTAACTTACTTCAATTGGAGAAAATTAAAGATCGGGGGGAAAGCTTGTCTCCGAACACTCTTGAACTTTATATTTCTTCTTCCTAAAATTTTGGGAGAATTTTCAAAAATTAGATTTTTATATAGCTACAAGCTATAGTGTTAATTTGTCGTGTTATATCTAAGGATTTAGAATTCCAATCTATTCAAATACATTTTGAGAATTAAGTTCTCATATATTTTATGTTTATAGCTCAGACGTGTTTGAGTTTCACCTACATAATGTCATGAACCTTATGTTGCTATCAATAAGAATATAGTAATTTTGGTCTTTGCTTACCGTTTCATAAACCCTGACATATTAGTATTCTAGTCAACTAATAATCCTCAAATTAATAGAGCTTCAGGAGTGTTAATATTTGCATATAACTCAGCGATCTCTTTAATAATCAAAATCTTTCTACCGTAATATGTAATCATCACCGAACTCAACATATATATAATTAATAGTTCACCCAATTAAGAAGGAACAAACAGAACAGCCAAAGAGAGAAATAGATGTCATCAATTAAAACTAAATACTAAATCTATCATTAGCAACCAAATCATCATCTATCTAACTGGCCTGTAACATAGTTGCCCAATACAAATTCCATCTAGCTTTATTAAACATCATGGAGCTTTAAAATTTGATAGTTAGTTTGGTGAAATAGATCGGTAGAAGTGAAAAAAGAAAATTAAAAAAAAATAATAATGGCGTAGTACTACTGCAGCAAAAGGATAATTAAATAAACGAAAGGAATAAGTACTTATGATATTTTATTAGTTGCTGCCAACTAGCTAGGAATCCTTTCAAACCACCATATACAGGAATAATTGAGGAAACATTATTGATTTTAATCATTTGCAATTAATCTGAATAATTGAGGAAACATTATTGATTTTAATCATTTGCAATTTGAGGCTGCTTTGCTCGTACTTTTGGATTACTAGCTACCACTACAAAAACATGTATGTTTGTTTACCAAAATATTCTGGCGATGGAATATTGTAATGCATGCAGGTCGCTTGGAATGGCACTTCCAGACGTGAAGTACTTCACAGAAGCCTCAGTTGCTGCTCAAAGAATATTCAACAGGATCGACCGGACACCGCAGATCGACGGAGAAGACAACAGAGGTCTTGTACTTGACAGAATCAGAGGCGAGCTCGAATTCGAACATGTCAAATTCGCCTACCCTTCTAGGCCGGACGCCATTGTCCTCAAAGATTTCAACCTCAAAGTTGACGCAGGGAAGACTGTGGCTCTTGTTGGTGCAAGTGGTAGTGGAAAGTCGACGGCAATCGCGTTAGTCCAACGATTCTACGATGCAGATGACGGAGTAGTAAGGATTGACGGTGTGGATGTGAGGACACTGCATTTGAAATGGATAAGAGGGAAAATGGGACTTGTTAGTCAAGACCATGCTTTGTTTGGAACATCAATAAAGGAGAATATCATGTTTGGGAAGCTTGATGCCACCATGGAAGAGGTCACAGCAGCATCCATGGCTGCCAATGCCCATAATTTCGTAAGGCAGCTTCCGGAAGGGTATGAAACTAAGGTGGGTTAAAGCCATCTTTTCCCGATTCTCTGTGTTTCTTCTTTCATGTTATATGTGCTTGACAATTTACAGGTCTTTTTCCTTCTAATTACTTTGATCAACAAAAGAAGGTAGAGATTCCCAGGAAAAAGTACCAAAGGGAAATAAAGTAGTTCAAGAAAAACTATGCCTTTTCTCTCAAAACATGAAATTTTTTACTGGAAAGTACTGTAAATTTTCGGATATCTTCTTAATAGTTGAAATGGTCAAGAAGTAAGAGAAAGCGTTTTTGTATATATAAACTTTTAACTTGCTCCATCTTTTTATGCAAATGAAGTAAAGCAATATTACTATAAGTTCTTTCTCTACATGAATTACATTCATAACAAGAGTAGTAGTATAGTAGTAGTATAGTAGTGTACTAATATTGTATTTGTATCCAGATTCTGAATATCACATGGGTTTTCTAGCTTTATGGTAAATTGATACAAACTATTTATATATAATAAAATCTTGTGACAGATTGGAGAGAGAGGAGCACTTTTATCAGGTGGACAAAAGCAAAGGATTGCCATAGCCAGGGCTATTATCAAGAACCCAGTGATTCTCCTACTTGATGAAGCAACAAGCGCTCTTGACTCTGAATCAGAAACTCTAGTCCAAAATGCTCTTGATCAAGCCTCCATGGGCAGAACCACCCTGGTAAACTAAAAAAACTTTGAATTTTGACTTGAGTAATTTTTTTTTTTCTTTTGAAACGTCTCAACTTAACTCTGCATAATACATTGTCGTATACATGATCAGGTTGTCGCACATAAGCTCTCAACGGTCCGAAACGCAGATCTGATCGCCGTCGTAGGCGGAGGCGGCGTGATCGAAATCGGGTCCCACAACGACCTCATCAACCGCCATAACGGCCACTACTCGAAACTCGCCAAAATGCAGAGACAATTCAGCACCCTCGACAACAACGACCAAGAACCCGAACCACGGCTCTCCTCCGTCGCGAGAAGCAGCGGCGGCGGCGGAGGCCGCCTCAGCGAGGCGAGATCGAGCCCGTTGATCTTCGCCAAATCTCCAAATCCGACCGTCGATCAGTCCCCCTCGGCGGGTCCCACCAAATCCCACCGGGGGCGGCGACAAGCCTCGTTCTCCCGACTCATATCGCTCAACTCGCCCGAGTGGAGAAACGGCCTCGTGGGCGGCCTCTCCGCCGTCGCTTTCGGGTCCGTACAGCCGACGTACGCGCTGACCATCGGAGGCATGATTTCGGCCTTCTTCGCCCCGACCCACGAGGAGATGCGGGTCCGGATCCGGACCTATTCCCTGATCTTCTGCGCGCTCTCGGTCGCCTCCTTCGCCCTGAACCTCCTCCAGCACTACAACTTCGCACGCATGGGAGAGCACCTGACGAGGAGGATCCGGATCCGGATGCTGGAGAAGATCCTGACATTCGAGGCGGCCTGGTTCGACGAGGACCACAACTCCAGCGGCGCGCTCTGCGCCCGCCTCAGCAACGAGGCGTCCATGGTGAAGTCCCTGGTGGCGGACCGGGTCTCGCTCCTGGTCCAGGCGGCCTCGGCGGTGACGATCGCCATGGTGATGGGCCTGGTGGTGGCGTGGAAGCTAGCCCTGGTGATGATCGCCGTGCAGCCCCTGACGATCCTTTGCTTCTACACCCGGAAGGTCCTGCTCTCCGCCGTATCCGCAAACTTCGTCAGGGCCCAGAACCAGAGCACCCAGATCGCGGTCGAGGCCGTGTACAACCACAGGATCGTGACCTCGTTCGGGAGCGTGGGGAAGGTGCTGGAGCTCTTCGACGAGGCCCAGGAGGGGCCGAGGAAGGAGGCGAGGAAGAAGTCGTGGATGGCGGGAATCGGGATGGGTTCGGCTCAGTGCTTGGCGTTCATGTCTTGGGCCCTGGATTTCTGGTATGGGGGGACTCTGGTCGAGAAGGGTCAGATCTCGGCGGGTGATGTGTTCAAGACGTTCTTCATTTTGGTTAGTACTGGCAAGGTTATAGCCGAAGCTGGGAGTATGACTTCTGATCTTGCTAAGGGTTCTGCTGCCGTCGCCTCTGTCTTTGAGATTCTCGACCGCCAATCACTCATTTCAGGATCTCATAATAATGTGAGTAAGTCTAAATTTCAACTGTATATATATATATATATATATATATATATATATGTGTGTGTGTGTGTGTATAATATAGTCACTGGTAGTATTTAAAATTAATCTTACTTGTGTTGGTTGTAACCATTCACAATTGGTTTACCAGAGACCATTTTTTCTAACACATGATTAGTTGTAGGGAAAATGAAAATTCAAGGGAGAAAAAGAAGGAAAAAAAAAAAGAATTTTTTTTTCTTTCAATATCCTTTTCTTTTGTTTTGTTTCGATTCATTTGTTTACTTCCATATTTTAGATCACAAATCTTTATATAGCCCTCTCGCGTAATTAGTAAAAGTCAGATGTGATAACTCAATTTGTAATTAGTTCTATTTCCTGTATAATTTTTCTCCCTTTATATGTACATTTTGGACATTACGGGATTAGTAAACATGAATAAAGTCAATTCTTTATTATCAGTTTTTATCACATCTATTTTTGTAAGAATTAAATTATTGTATTTTAAGAGTGGAATGTGTCGGCACAGATTAATAGATTTATCATATTGAACACTTGACACAAAGATTAGTACAAAAATTGAAATTCCCGACATTAGTTGTAAATTATTTGCTTCAATGTGGAGCAGTGTATTGAACACCTTTTTTTTTTTTTTTTTTTTTGTTTTCAGTATTTTTTTTTTTTTTTTTTTTTATTAGAAATATTTTTATCTAATTTATTTTTTTTTTATATTATTTTTTATAAATATAAAATGAATGTATTTTTTTTTAAATTATTTGCTTCAATGTGGAGCAGTGTATTGAACACCTTTTTTTTTTTTTTTTTTTTTTTGTGATTTCAGGATTCTAAGGGAAATAGTGGAACCAAATTAGAAAAAATAGTGGGAAGGATAGAAATGAAGAAGGTTGATTTTGCATACCCAAGTAGGCCAGATACTCTAGTGTTGCGGCAATTCAGCTTAGAGGTGAAGCCAGGGACGAGCATTGGGCTAGTTGGGAAAAGCGGGTGCGGGAAATCAACGGTGATAGGATTGATTCAGAGATTCTATGATGTAGAGCAGGGTTCAGTCAAAGTGGATGGGGTTGACATAAGAGAACTAGATATCCAATGGTTTAGGAAGCACATGGCACTCGTTAGCCAAGAGCCTGTGATATACTCGGGGAGCATACGTGACAACATCATGTTTGGCAAGCTTGATGCGTCTGAGAATGAGGTGGTGGAGGCTGGTAGAGCTGCCAATGCTCACGAATTCATTTCGTAAGTATTATCTAATGAGCCAAGTCTCGCATCTGGTATTGATAATATGTAACTGAGTAGTTATACGAACTAATTTTTTGAATGAATTTCATATGTTTTGTTATTTTCAAGACACTGTCACATTTGATTTTGCATAATTTTGGTGTAGATCACTGAAAGATGGGTATGAAACAGAATGTGGAGACAGAGGGGTGCAACTATCAGGAGGGCAAAAGCAAAGGATAGCAATAGCAAGAGCCATAATTAGGAACCCTACCATGCTACTGTTGGACGAGGCAACAAGTGCGCTCGATGTTCAGTCAGAACAAGTTGTGCAAGAAGCACTAGACCGAATCATGGTTGGAAGGACAACGATTGTGGTGGCGCATCGGCTAAACACCATCAAAGAGTTGGACTCGATTGCGGTTGTTGCCGATGGGAAGGTGGTGGAGCGAGGAACCTATGCTCAGCTTAAGCACAAGCAGGGTGCCTTCTTCAACCTTGTTAGACTTTCGAACTTAGGTCCAACTAATTAAACACTTACATGTTGTAATCATGTAATGGGATATGGTCTACCTTGTTAGCTTTTTCAAACCTAGGTCCAACTAATTGAACACTTGCATGTTGTGATCATGTAATGTGATCCGGTCTATTTTTGTTAAGACTTTAGTGCTGGGCTTTAAAATCATGGCACCTATAGTTTGGGTGTCTTTTTGGGCCTGAGAAGTTGGAGGTCTTTCAAGTGGGTCAGTGATGGATTTTTAGCCTTATATGGAGGTCGGGCAACCTCGTATATTTCCGGAGGCCCAAATGATGCCGAGGCCGAAGAGATGTTAGCTATAGGTCAACTACTAAATCCAGACAGTTGAAGTAGAGCTTTACTGAGCTAGTGACCATTGCTGTTTGGACCATGTTTGTTTAACCCAAAAGGTATAATAGAACTTAATGATTTACTCTATTACGGTACTACCCTGTTCTGTTGTGCCGCAGGTTTTTTCTTTTTTTTTTTTTTCATGACTTTAAATTTGAATCCACTAATCAAGGGGTCATCTCTCTTCGACACTTTTCTGCTTTTCATAGACCACAGTATTAGCGCCTCAGGCAAAAGAAAGGGGGGAAAAAATGCTTATAGTGCTTTTATTTGTAGGTAAAATTATGTCCATCTATAATAGGCATCATCTCTCATTTGTTTTTCCCCTTATTCAAATGGATTACCTATATGCCTGGTCCATTGCAATAGTTCCAACTCAAACTCTAGATCTATGTTTATGTAAGGACGGATTAGCTTACCACCCGACCAAATGTTGAGACCTTAGTAGTGTTAAATTCAACTTCTAATCAAGCTTATAAATAGGTAATTATTTTTACAATTTTATTATTACTATTTTTTTTTTTTCTTTTGGCCTCTACCACTATCAAAACCTCTTAAAAGTGTTTTCTTAAGAGGTTGAATAAGAAATTATATGATCATAGTAGCAGAGAAAACAGAACCAATTTCTGGCAGCATTCTCGCAACGTGAAAGATGAAAGTCAAAACTTAATCGACACTTATATTTCATGCAAAGACAACATATACTCCAAATTTTTGAGACTTGGAGAAAAGGATCCGAACGACAAAAAAAGAACCAAAGACACACAAAACATGTTTGTGACGTACGGAAAGGACTGACAGATTACATGTAAGAAAACTCCTCAACTGGCTTTTGTGGTCCTCATTAGATGCTAGTTGCTACTGAAAGTCCTTATAACTAGTCCTCAAAGTGAACCCGGCTTCGTTGATCATCTGGGCCGCTGAGCTGTTTCAAGAGGCCCAACTTGTCGCAACAGCTGAAATATGAAAAATTAAAAACCGAAAGAGATCAGATCATAATTATTAATTTTATATTTAAATATGATAATTAGCTAATATTTTTTTTTTTTTTTTTTTTAGGATAGAGAGTGACCCGGAAGTAAGGTTCAATTCGTCCTCGCAAGTTCTCATGCTCCTTCTTTAGCTGCTTGAAGAGAGTCTTCATCCTGTAACACATTATGATGAGCATTAGGAGTCTATATAACAGTGTGTATATATATATATATATGGTTACCAATTTAGTACATATTTTTTTTATCCAACGGTTATAAAATGAAGTATATAAAAAAACTTATATTATTAATAATATTTTTCTCTCTTATTTTTATAATAACAAAATATGCATAATATATGTATATATATACATATGATATATAAGTTACCGTAATTAGTACTAATTTTTTTTCGTTTTATTTTGTTTTTTATCGTTAATAAAGATGAATATAGAAATTTTCTAAATAAGTACAAAACATCTAAAGCAATGTACAAGTAAACGGGTAGGTCACCCTTTTGGCTTCTAATTCTTTTGTATCTCTAATAAGTAAAAACATCAAAATGATCATTTATTATTTTAGTTTAATATTTTTCTTTTAATATTGAGTATTAGGAAATTAATTAACTTTTTTATTTAATTAGTACCCAAAAGAAAAAGTTAAATTATTGATTACCTTTTTGTTCTCCATTACTGACGTGAATCAAGGTTATTCGATCATACTCGCCCGCAAAAAACATCACACAATAAATATTAGGTTTATCAATATATTAATGAATTACACCAACCTTTCAATGTCTTCTTCTTGTTCTTCAATGCATTTCCCCATTTGATTGACTTCATTCCTTACCTTCTTCGCCCCTATGCTGCATACATATATTTATTATAAGATCAGCTAATCTCTAAGAATATTTTACTACTTTGTAGAACTAATAAGAGTGATTGTAAAAAGTAGTCTTTAGAATGACAGAAAGATGAATTAAGAAATTTTTTCAGTAGATAAACTAATCCTCTAGTCTTAAGACTACGATAAATTATATTAATTATAATTAGTTGACCACGACTCAAAAGAATAAGAGGAAAAAGAAAATCTAAATACATCTAATCGCATTTGATTACTTTTAACACATATAACTTGAGAATGGATTTAAATATATCTAATAGATGTAATGACGGTGGTCAATTGCTATTAAATATATTTAAATTATTCTCCGCTATTCTTTGTATCATGATCAACTGATTATGCTTGATTTGATTTATGATAGTCTTAAGAGTAAGAGGATTAATTTATCTAAATACATCTAATAAGAGAGGAAAAATATGAATACAATCAAGATTTAATATACGTATATATAGGGCACTATTTTATTAGGTAATTTTTTTTTACCTATATTGTTTTGCCCAATTTATGATGCATGTTTTTCATGATCAAGGTAAAGAGAGAAATACCATTAAATAATGTGCATTTATTATTATTATTATTTTCTAATTGTTCAAATTATTGTAGCCATTAGATAATGATCTAATAGCTAAAAAATACCTATAGATAATTTAAAATAATACATATAGATAGATTTTTTAAAAAATAACTAATAATCCAATAATTATAATAAAATTCATAAAAAAAGTTCATTATTAATGTTTTTATTCTCACTTTTATATATATATATATATATATATATATATATATATATATATATATATATATATATATACCTGCTGCTGCTTCCTTTGAGCTGGTCGATGTACTTTTCGAGACCAATGAAATCAATGGGGGGCTTCTCCCTGTGTAGATAATAATATATTAATATATAATATGTGATGTTAGCGATTTTCTTTTGTTAATTATTTACGTACTAATGCTAAAACTTTTAAGTAATAATTGACGAAAATTAGAAATAAAATTTTGATGTTTAATTTCATATAAATATAAGTCACGACTAATTAAATAGTACTCGTACAGTGCTTGTTCAATGATGGCTATAATTTTAGTTGATTCCCTAAAATACATGGTCATAACCTCCTCGGCAAAGTTGGGATTGTTTTTTCCTTCCAATTTTTCCACTGTTACGTAGTGTTTGTCTAGCATTTCCTGCAATTTCCAGTTCACAATAGTTATTAACTATCTCAAATACATATATTATATATAATGGACCAATATTCTAGACATGCACTGTTTATTTCTTGCACGAAAATAGGTTTTGAGAATTTGTATACCACGTATACATAAAATCCTTACTCCTTGTCTTGCATCTAACATGGACTGGAAAAAAGAAGGTATATATATTGATTATGAAATTCCAGTCCAATATTGATCAAAGGACTTTAACAATAAGCTGACTTGTTAAACCACAATACTTTGGCTTTCCATCATATAGATGCATTGAAGATTAAATCAAAACTACCAATATATAATTTCTATGTGCAAAAGTAGAGGGGGG